>VZRX01018321.1:19545-57395 GCA_013398075.1 Notiomystis cincta | reverse complement strand
GCTGGCTTTGCCTGCATTTCGGCTTCAACCTCCCCCAAGGATTCCTAAATCTGATAAGGGAGGGGGGGTGCTGCTTTCAAAGGAGCGGGGTTGACCTTTGCCGCTGCAACGAGAGCCGCATGGAGGAAAAAAATTGGCTGCGGCGAGCGGGGGGGAGCGAGCGAGCGAGCTGCTGTGGTTTTACAATCCCTAAATAACGCCGGGAGCTGAGCTGTAAACACATGGCGGTATTGCCTGAGCGTGTCCGCACCCCCTCGGTGGAAACCCAGCCTGGAAAATACTCCGACCTTAAAGGAAAAAAAAAGGGAAGGAAAACAGCTTTCTCGAGAAAAAAAAAGGGGAGGAAAAAAAAAAAAAAAAAAAAGAAAAAAAAAGAAGAAATCTCCTGAATTATTTAGCGAACGGTTCCAATCCGACGGCTAATTCTGCCGCAGACGCCGGCGGCCGGAGCCTGGCGTTGGGAGATGATGGCTATCGGCGGGCGCTGGCGGCGGGAGCAGGGTGGTCCCAGCCCAGGGGACCCAGCGGCGCCGCAGGGCTGCGGGACAGAGCAGGGAGCCCTGGCCGATGCCACCCTGCCTGCTGGGTGTCCCTCAGGCCCCGCTGACGGGGGACACAGCACCCACCGGCAGCAGGGGACGTGTTCCCGCACAGCCCCTCTCATCCCACTGCGACACGCCCAGAGGAAACCCCATCACCTGGAGAGCGCCCCAGCCCCAACGCCCCCTCCTCCAGCACCCCCAGCCCCATGGGCACCCCAAAAAGTCACCTGTGCCCGGCCAAGCTGCCCGCAGCACCCCAGCAGTCAGGGAGAGCGGCCACCCCGTCCCTTCTCACCTGCTTCTTCCCAATTTTTTTTTTTTCGGAAGCAACTAACACTTTTCTTTGAAGAGCAACAGATGAGCGAGACCCTCCCAGCGCCTTTTATGATGTTAAATTTATTGCCTGGCTCCACAATTGCCATTTTAATGACGAACGCTCCCACGGCTTTAACGCGGCTGAGTGCTGGCATTGAAAACAGAAGCCGGGGGGGACACGCTGTCTCCGGTCTCCTGGAGGAGAACGGATTCCAGCCCTTTTCCTGATCCTTGCACAAAGTTTTGCCAAATAGATAATGTGTTTTATAATTTCCAGACGGTGCTGTGCTGGTAAGGGAGGCCCTCTGCTGGCACGGGCTGATGGGGAGAGCCCCGGGAAGCAGCTGGGAACCACGACCGAGGCATCGAGCCTGGGAGACACCTCCGGCAAGGTGTGCCTGGAGAACCAAGCCTGGAGATCCAGGCCCAAGGACCCTCCATTCTGGAGGTGCTGGAGAGTTCACAGAGGCGAGCACAGGGAATTGAGCCCACGGAAAGGAGCCTGGGAAATCGAGTTGGGAGAACCAAGCCCAGCAAGTGGAACCAGGAGAGTGAGCCCACGGAGCCAGGAGCAGAGACCTGGACCTGGAGAAACGTGTGTGGCCAGATTGGCCTTGAGGGCTGTGCTTGGGCTGAGCCCATCCCCAGTCCTGCTCCATCCAAAGTGAGCCCCAATCCCTGCAGCCCGTGCTGGTACACAGTGAGGTGGCTGTGCACACCCAAAGGGAGCATCCCAGACCTTTCCTTGGCTGGGGACAGCCCTCGGGCATCTGCACCAGGGTATGGGTGGGACCATGTGGGGATGGAAGTCTGGGATGCTGGGAGGGAACGGGGGGAGCAATGGCAGCTTTGCCATGGAGTGGGACAGAGCTGCCACAGCTCCCACTGTGTCCCAGATGGGGCTGGAGAATGTTCCCCCTCTGCTGGGCACAGAGCCCAGGGTGACAAACCACTCCAGGAGTCCCCATGGTCCCAGTGTCCTCCCCAGGAGGGCATCAGGCCCCTGCCAGAGGACGAGGACGAGCCTGGAGCTGGCGATGGACAGCTGGGGTGTGGGGCCAGCCACGCAGCCCCACACCGGGGATTTCAACTGAGCACATCGACTTTCATCAGCAGATGCTTTATTTGTTTTAACGGTGCCTGAAACTCGGCCTGGGTTATCAGGGAGATATTAAATTGCTGTTGGAAGCGACACCAGCGGGGCGGAAAAGCCGTGCTGTGCTCTTACCTCTTCCCACAAGGTCGAGTCAGGCAGCCCCGGGGGACGACGCACTCGCCGCGTCCTTCCTGTAGCGAGGATCACATGTCAGAGCCGAACGAAGCCTTGAGAAAATTAAACCGTGAGCTCACCGCCTTGCTGAGCGCAGGCGCCAGCCCTCCCTGTGCTCCCCGAGCCTGGATTGGTGTGGGGTGACCTGGCAGGGTGGCAGTGCCACCTCCCCAGGGGACAGCAGCAGTCCCCACTGGTGTGCCTGCAGCGGGGGTGTGCAGTGAAGGGGCTCTGAGCCCTGTCGTGCATCACTGGGTGATGGGGAAGGACCTTCCCATGGGAAGAAGCTGTCAGCCTTGGCAGAACACAGCTGGAAAAGTCTCCTGGAGGCCTTCAGCCAGATTTCCTCTGGGGATCCAAGTTCTTGCTTGGGCAAAGGGATGGACAGATGGGTTCAGCTCTGGTGGGACTGACACGTTTTGTTGTTGCCGGGGCCATTCCCAGATTGGAGGTGGCCAGGCACGAGGGTGGGTTTTTTCCACAAGGTGAGTCCTGCTGCCTGGGCCTTCTGTGACACAGGGGATGGGCAGAGTCAAAAAGAAAGGCAACACGGTCCCCAGGAGAGCCTGTGTGTGCATGGGGGTCACCTGGAGACCCCAGGAACACCAAGCAGGGCCCCCGAGCTGCCCACACCTCTCAGTCAGCTGGGACCAGCACTGGAGAAGGGGCATCGTGAGCAACACCAGTGGGAGGGACAAGAGGATCCAAGACCACAAGTGTGGGACCTGGGGATGACGAGGCATTGCCCAAGGTGGCAAGAGGAACAAGGAAGGATGAAGGAGAGGTCCAAGGGAGGACCTGGAGACAATTGTCCATGGGGCTGTTAAAGCCCTGGGGCTGGGCCAGACCTCTTCCCAGGGCACCCTCTGCTCTCCCAACTTTGCTCACACTCCCCAGCTCAGAGGGGGAGCAGAAATGCAGCTCAGCCCCCATTTCCCCCTCCAGCTTTCTCCATCTCCCTCTTGAACCAACCCAGCTCTGCACCTTGGCTCTGCTTCCCAGCCAGCCAGGAGGCACCTGGGCTGGTTTTTCATGTTCCCACTGGGCATCCCCCAGAGGGAACGGGGTTTCAGTGGATCCTGTGCCCCTTGGCACAGCCCTTGGGGGTCTCCAGTTTCACGCGTGGCCCAGGCAGGCAGTGCACACACACACACACACACACACACACAAACACCCTCTCCCTGCCACCACAGGGGCCCAGGCTCAGCAGCCACCTCCAAGCCCCCACCAGGGACACATCCAGCCCCAGCCCTTGGCACCGCCCGGCCCGGGCAGGGGCTGCAGCCCCAGAGCCGGCGGCGCAGCGGCGGCAGCAGCAGGCAGGAGCCGTGTGGGGATGCTCCAGCAGCTGCCGCCAGCACGGCTGGCGGATGCCCTTTGGCCAGGAGCAGCCAGGCTTTTTTTCCAACCCTTCCCAGGAAAAACAACAACCCGAGCCCCATAACAAGCTGTAGCGAAGCAGCGAGGAGGCGGCAGATAAGAGGCTGGAGCCGCGCGGAGGCCTCACGGAGATGAAAGGCGATTGCGAACGAGCCTCCCCATCCCCTGCGGACAAAAGAGCTCCTAAAATATTAACGAGGCCCCGTGCCGCCAGGTCCCCCGGCCCCCAGCGCCGGCAGGAGCGGGCGGTCCCCGCGCCGCCGGCCGAGGGGTCCCGGGGGGATGGAGGCACAGCGGGGAGCAGCGCAGGATGCTCATTAATTACCGCAGCGCTCCGTGCTGCCAAACGTGCCCCCCGCTTCCCTCGCCACCCCAGGGAGCCGCTGCCACATTCCCAGCGGATCGGCGTTTAAAGAGCACGGAGCAGGGGGCTGTGCTGGGCATGGCGGCCCCTCGCTGCTATCTCAGCGTCCTTGGGTACAGCCTCGGCCCCCCAGCACCCCTCAGGTGAATTTGGGGAGGAGCTGGGGCAGCTCATGGGGGTATTTGCACACCAGCATCGGGGGGGAATGGGGACGGGGAAGAGTGCTTGGTCCTGCCTGTTTTGTGTTTGCCTGCGGCTCGTGGGGGCCCCAGGCTGGGGACAGAGTCCCTGGGCTGAGGGAACGGGGTCCTGCGGCAGCAGCTCAGCCCCGAGGGGGATGCACACGCTGTGCCCGGGACATCGACGCTGCTCCTGCCGCATTCCCTGCCCCCTCGGCCGTTCCAGTGGCTGAGCGGGCTCAGTCTCCACTGGTCCCCATCCTCGGAGCCCACCTGTGCACAGCACAGCCGGGCTGTGTGCTGAAGTCCCGGCCCTGGCTCCATTTCTCGTCGAGGACCGTGACACCGGCAGCCAGCCCGAGCACCCTGCGGACTCGAGGTGACCTCGTGGAACAACCATGCCCCGAGCCCAGAGCTGCCCCATCCCCTCCCCGCTCCGCGGCCCAGCTCGGGCAGAGCAAAGGGGGGTGACAAGGGGGTGGCAGGAGAAGGGCGATATTTCTGCTCCTCCGACTGTGCCGCTGGAGGGAGGAGCGGGATAATAACAGCTCCCTCGCTGCGTCCGGAAGCGGGTCCGCACGCAGCCGTCAGATTGGGGGATTTGCATAGCACAGATGGCAGCCCAGGAATTTCAAAGCATCTCCCGTGCCGCAGCAGCTGAAGGGCTCGCTGGCCCCGCGCAGCTGCCGGGGGGAAGCTGAGCTGCCCGGCAGGCTCGGGCACAGCGGGCATGGCACGGCCTCCCCAGCACCGCTGCCCAGGGGGCTGCGGGCAGCGTGGGGGCTCCGGCCTCGGCCGGGAAGGAGCCGCATGGAAGGGCTCCCGCAAGGGCTGGAGGGCATGACATGTGAGAGACGACGGGAGCTAAATTTACACGGTGGCGGAGCGAGCTGCCTCCAAGGAGACGTGATCACGGGCTATAAATACCTGCAAGGAAACAACGGGGACAGGGACGGTGAATTATTCACAGGCGCAAGATGGCAGGACACGGAGCGAGCCAGGCCGGGGAGGAGGAGCTGGCGCCGGGAGGGCACCCCGAGATCAGCCCGCCCGGGGGGTATCGGGGCAGCCGGGGCCGGGATGCCCCCTGGGCCCGGAGCTCCTCGGAGGAGGTGTGGGGGTCCCAGGGGGGGTGAACCCCAGCCTGGCACCGTGCAGCCCCGAGGGGCCTCCTCCAGGCGGGTGGCTGGCGCCAGGGATGGCTGCTGGAGCGAGGGGGGGGCCAGGCTGGGGGTGCCCCTGCCAGACAGGGGGTGGTGGGCAGGTCCAGAACCTCCCATCCTGGTCCTGAGTCCGCAAGAGGAGACTGCAATAGGTGATGTCTCGTGTCCCCTGCGCTGGAGGCAGCCCCAGCCTGCCCTGCCCCGCTCAGTGGGTTTCCCAGAGGATGCTGAGCAGACACAGCAGCAGGACAAGCCCTTTGTGTCTGCAGGAGACACCTGGGGGAGGATTTGGGGGCTGGACCGTCGCAGAGCACATCTGCTCTACTCGGGCTTCGCGGGCTTTCAACGAGAATAATAAACAGAAATAACAACAAGTTTGATTACGGCTAATGAGAGCGGGTTCCTACATGCCGGTGCTGGCAGTGCCATGCCCCGCTGGCAGTCCGGGCTGCCGGAGGGACCGGGGCATTCCCGTGCCCGTGCCCGGCCCCGGTGCCGGTCCGGCGGCGCCGCTTCCCGGCCTCTGCTGCCCCCGCCCGGCCAAGGGGAGCGGAGCGGCCGCGGCGCCCGGGACGAGGGGGCCGGGAGGAGGGACCCCCCCGGCTGCGGGTATTTCCTATTTCGGGCCCTGCTGAGGGGATATTTCCTCTTTTCAAGTGTATTTTTTCANCCAAAGCTGCCCTGACAAATCACACCCGAGTGATAAATGCTCCTTCGCCATGGAGGTCCAGCTGCTTCTCCCCAGGCCATCCCAGCCCACCCCTTCCACGAGGAGCTTCCAACCCAAACCAGTCTGACTACAATTGCCACATCCTTGTTTCTGCAGCAGCACAGCTACAGCGGGAACTTCTGCCCTGCAACCCCCCCAGCACTCAAGGGGCCCCTCCCCACAGCCCCTGGAAGGTATGACAGTGCCCAGGGTGCCACAGCCCTGCTTGGAGCAGCATCCCTGCCCTCCCCACTGCAGGCAGCTGCCTGGGAACAGATTCCTCAGCATCCCTCCTCCTCCTGGGCAAAGCCACAGGCAGCCAGGATGCAACAGTCCTGCCTGGAGGGGTCTGAGGGAGCAGGAGGGGGCTGTGAGCTCCAGGGCCAGCACAGGGCCGTGGCTGGTGTGATCCCAACCCCAGCTCTCCCAGCAGCTCAGCAAAGGCCTCAGCTCTGTCTCAGACCTGGCCTTTCCATGAGTCCATTCTTGCTGCTTCCTGGAGAAATCCTGGAGCTTCCAGCAGTCCCCAAAGACAGGAGGGCTGGATTCTCTTTGGAAAGAGTTTCTGGGTCTGGCGGTTTCACTTCAGGGGCAGGCTTGCCTTGGGCTGAAGGAAAAGGGCATAAATTCAACAGATTCCTTATTTACACCAAGAGGTTTGGGGGCTCTGGGTCTCAGCACCAGCTCCAGTTCCTCTCCCACAAAAAACCAACCCTGCAACCAAAGGGAATGTCACAGGCTGGAAGGCAGAGCTAGGGAAAACATCCCCAAACCTAGAAACACCAGGTTTACAGTGGTTACACAGAAAAGGGCTTGGCCAAGAGGATTTCAGGGCTCAAATTCTCCTAATGCAGCTCAGGCAAGGGCTGGGACAGACATGGCCTGGCAGAGAGACAACTTTGCCAGGAGAAAAAGGGAAAAGACAACAGGAAAACAGGAATGGGCTGAACAGTAGGAATGTTCATTAGTTCATGGAGATGTGATGCAAGCCAGCCCCCAGGGCACAGGATGCAGGAGAGGACTCAAAGCAGGGGAGGTTCAATCCCATTGCAAAGCCCCTTTATTTAGTTTTGTACCAAAAGGGCCTCACCAACACTTTCCTGGAGCTCATCCTGTGTCATTCCCACACAGGACCCCTTCCCTCAGCACTGGGCTCCAGGCACTGCGGGCAGGAGGTGCTCCCAGCTCTGCCCCATCTGCTCACCCTGGGGCTGGGCTGGGGCTGTGTCATCACCCAGACAAGGCTCCCTTGTTTCTGGGGGAGGCACTGACATGGGGAAGCCTTTCCAAAGAGCCTCTGGACAAGGATTTGGGCTTTCCTGGTGGGTGCCTTACAGAGGCCAACACAGCATTTTGGAGTGGAGTTACCTGAGTAAGGCAGGATTTGACATGAGAGAAGATCTTAGCATTTAAATACAGAAAGTCTGTGCTTACCTGTCCTGTGTCAGCTCAGACTGCAGCACTTGGACTCGATGATCTCTGAGGTGTTTTCCAACCTACACGATTCTCTGATTTGAACAGTTACCCCACAACAAACCCAATAAAACCTCCTTGGCAAAATCCCATCCTCCCATGAAGTATCCAGCGTGGATCTGGAGAAGTTCCTACAGCTTTTCCATTAGCATTTTCCAAGAAGGCATTGCAGGCTGAAACACTGAGTGCTTTATGTTGGTATTTAGGGTTCCAACAGGAGAAACTCCCACAGAGCTTTCTAGAAGTGGTAAATCCAGCAGGGTCAATCCTATCTCTGAGTTGGTGGGATCAACACACAGCTGAAGCTCACCTGGCCCAAGGTGCCACGCCTGGGCTTTATCTCACACACCTTTATCTCAGCAGGTCAGTCCCCACATGCTCCTGCTTGGACACAAGAACATCCAGGAGCTGCTGTCACCTCCCTGTCCTGCATCACTTCACTTTCACATCCTCATCAACTGCTCACATTCTGCTTGTTTTCCCAAAAATCTGAGCTGTTATCCCACATGGTGTCAAGCAAGGGGAGCAAAAAAGAGGGGATAAATCAGGGAAGGCATGCACAGGGTTAATGAGGGGATCAGACATGTTGGGACATCCTTCCTGCTGCTGTGCAGGTGACAGCCAAGGGTGAGTTAGAAGTACAATGATCCTTTCTTGGAAGCTCTGGTGACATCAAGTTACTCCTCTGCTCTCAGCAGCTCCCTGCCAGGAGGTTTGAACCAGGTGGGGGTCAGCCTCTTCTCCCAAGTAACAAGGGACAGGACAAGAGGAAACAAGCCTCAAATTTTGCCAGGGGAGGTTTAAATCAGAAATTAGAGAAAAAAAAATCTTCATTGAAAGAGTGCTCAGGGCTGTGGTGGAGTCACCAGCCCTGGAGGTGTTAAAAAATCCATGGATGTGGCACTTTGGGATGTGGCTCAGTGGCAGCCCTGGCAGTGCTGGGGAGCTGCTGGACTCAAGGGGTTTTCCAGCCCAAACGCTTCTGTTTGCCTGATGCCCTGCAGAATTCCTGCTCCCCAGGCTGAACTAGCCAGTCAGACCCCCCAAAGAGCCCCTGGCAGCAGCACTGCAGCGACTCCCAGAGCTCCAGGCCAGGGGGTAGAAAAATAATCACCAGCCCAAGCCCTAGGGGAGGTTGCTTCAATAAAACTTGCTAAACACTGACTCAAGAATAGCCACAAGGCAGGGAATCAAACCTCCCAAAGAGCACAACTGCCTCGGGCCCCTTGGGAGGGAGCAAGGAGAGGTTTAGGCACAAATCACCAGTTTTGCTTAAGGCAGCCAGAAAGCTCTGCAGGGGTGAGTGACTACTCGTGTCTACCTTTGCTCCATCAGAACAAGGAGTTAATGCTCCTCCACTTTAGAACACTGCCATTGGCACTCGTTCCCAGCTTGTTCCTTTCTCCCAGCCTGGCCAGCCCAGGTGCCTCCTCCACTGCCAACAGCAGAGCAGGATGTGTCTCCCAAAACACCTCCAGCAGCTGGGGCTGGGCAAGGGCAGGACCACGCAGCTTCAGCTGACACAAGGACCACAAGCACTGGGGAGAGAGAAGTTTGGGGTGCTCGTGGCTTCAGGACACCAGTTCACTGCTTATTCAAAATGCCAGGTTTTATTTATACCCCAGGAAGTTGCTCTTTCAGCCCAAAGAAATGTTTAGAGTTGAGCAACAAACAGATTTGCTCATGAAAGGACAAGAATGGTAAATACACCCAACCCCCACTCGCCCCGAGGTGGTTTCACCTGACTAGACAACAATACAAACAAAATCTTCTCACACAAGGAAGGAGGGGGGTGGGTACAGAGAGGCAGAAACACAATAAAATAGAACCTGTGGGTGCCAAATTCAGGGAACAGCAGTTGGAATCAACAGTCAACCCATGTGCCTCTTGCTCCAGAGCTGATCCCAGCTTTCCATCATCAAGGACTGGGCTGCTGGAAGCAGCTCATGATGAAATCAGAGCTCCAACAAACTTTCTGTCAAGTCACAACTTCCAAGAAAGAAGGGGACAGTGTTGGGCCTGGTGGGAGCACAGGGATTTCTGCATGAAGACAGACAAGCAACCCCCAGGGCCACTCCAGGTCACCCACACAGCTCTGTGGTCAGAGCAAACCAGGCTTTGCAGGAAGCTTAAAAAACAAGATGAAGGTGACCAGAGGTGGTTGAGAGAGGGACAGTGCAAGACTGGAGCTTCAGGGAGAAGGGACAGAGCAGCCACAAGAGGAAAGGAAGCAAAGTGAGCCAAAATAAATGGGCAAAAGGCACAGGTAAAGCAAAACAAAATTTAAAAAAGCAATCAAGCCAGAGAGTTTAAGGGAATTATTTAATGGTGATCAAATTGCAACACAATACAAGAGTACAGACAGTGTTAGCATGGATCTAGTCACACACACTTCCAGGTGAGGGAGGGGCAGCGAGGACGGGCTGCAGGGGTCCCTCCTGGAGCCTCCAAGCGCAGTCACTCACACAGGGGTTGGTCTCTGTGCCTCCCGAGAGCTGCACAGCAGGGTTTGTCCTGCTTTTAACCTTCCACTGGGCACCCTCAGTGCTCTTGTCCCTGTAGGAAACCACGTTTGCCAAACCCCAGCAACTGAGATCTGCAGCTTTTTGCTCCAAGCCTACCCAGAGAGCCACGGAATGGAAGGGAGCTGTAACTGTGGGGTGAAACTCCATTCCAGCGACCTGCAGGAGAGGGAGGGAGGCTTCCCTGATGCTGCAGGGGTGAGAAGACTTTTCTGAGGCTCTGTATTTACTGGGGCCAGCCTTCCTGCCACTCAGATACACCTCCAGGCTTTTATTCTCCCAGGAGGTGACTTTCCTGGCATGCCTGGAGTCTCAGCCAAGGGCTCCTTCACCTGGAATGAGAGTGCTGAGCACATTCTGAGGGGGTTTGTTACCCTGGTTCTTTAGAGCAAGGTGACATTCACTACTGTGAGCAGTTCCTGCACCTCCCACACCCCGGCTCTCCTGCCTTGCTCCCCCAGCAAGAGCTGCTCAGGCACAAGGAAATCCACCTTTCACTGGACAGAGCTTGCCATCGCCCTTCCCTTGGCATTCTCATCTCCTCCTGTACTTCAGAACCGGGAACAAGAGCACCTCTAGAGAGGTTTTGCTGCTGAAGGTGACCAAGACTGTCAAAAAACAGAGCCAGGCATTGCTGCCTGCAGCTCCAGCTGCCAAACACCAGGAAAGACCAGGCCTCCAGAGGCGTGGGACAGGGAACAGTTTCCTACACCCACTAAGGACACAAGATCATACCCAACTTAGTCCTGCTGATTTTTCCACATTTGATGGATGCAGACTGAACAGAAGAGTCTGAGGATGGATGCAGCTTACTTGGAAGCATTGGGATAACATGGTAATAACTAAAAATGTTTTTAAAAATCCCTCTTGCCTTGCCCAAAAGCTATGACAGAAATGCAGCAGCACTTCCCACCACAGGACAAGCTGGGTATTTCAAGCACAGCAATCAGCTCTCCAGCACTTCCCAGGATCAGCTCCATCCCAGTCTGCAGGTCCATGGAGGTTGGGCTCTGGGCCACGGGGATGTCTGAGCCAACTCCTGCACACTGACAAGTGGCTGCTCAGAGCTGAGCCAAGAGAGGTTCCAAAATACATGAATCACATTCCTTCTCTGGGTCACTCCAAGCAGTGGACAGGCACTGATGAGCACGAGGAATGTATCCAGGCACAGTGTTCCAGCTTTCTGCCAGAGCTGGGGGGTTCTTAGCAGCCCAGCACTATTTTTAAATAAAACACACTTAGCACACAAGAGGAAAAAAGGGAATTGCATGAACAAGCTACATCCACAGAAGGCCCAGCACAAGGAAAACCATGCAAAGGGAAGCAGGCAACTTAAATTACTAAATCAAGGTAAAAAACTGGACAAGGATAGAAAAGGTTGATAACATGACAAGCTCAGAATTCCTAGAAAGGCAATGACCAGAGCCCCTGGCCTCATGTGCTGTTTAACATTAGAACATACTCAATGCACAGCTTCAAAGGAGCAAGACTCCAGTCCCCAAAATAGCCAAGCTGGGTCAGGATTTCAGTTAAATGCTAAAGGCTCCTCCATCTAGTTCACAGTACAACCCTCAACAACAAATGGTCAACCCACAGGAGGAATACAGAGCACATCCTCCCATCTCAAACATCACCAGACCTGCTTTTACTACACCACAACTGTGGTCATACCATCAGCAAAAAGGTCTGAACTGTTTAAACACTTCACTGGGAATGAGCTCATTCCAACAGGAGCAGATGTGTTAATGCAGCCTCCAAGCTGAAGCTGTTACAGATCTGGGGCTGTTTCGATGCATGTGTGGTTTATTAATGTCCTGTCACCTCGTGTTTGTGGCTCCTGCCCCACCAGAAAGAGAAATCATCCTCCTCAGTTCCCTCAGCTGTCACTGCTCCCTCCTCTCTGTCTCTCCCCCCATACAGTCTCTGATGTCTTCCAGTAACTGCCAATTTCCAAAGGCAGCCAGATCTGCCACAAAAATCATTCTTGGGCGGCTCAACTGCAAAGCAGTTAAACAGAATCCCCCCCAAACTGTTCACAATCAACAACCCCCTCCCTGCACTTCTCAGTGACCCCATGGAAAAACACAGAGGACAACTCCACCATGGCTGAGGTGTCTGGGGGAGTCCAGCAGGAGCACAACAGCTCAGGAAAGGCAAGGCCATGGAGCCAGGCTGGCACAGACCCCAGGCACAGCAGCAGCCACCAGCTCACACTCCAGTTTTGATGCCACAGGCGCTATCCAGGGCCACAGGCTCTTCCCAGACAGTCCAGACACCAACACCCTGTGGATAACACAAGTGCCATGAGTTTCAGGTGACCTGATGTGAGGTCTGCAGCCCTGCACACCGATCTCTCCCCCTCCCCTGTGACCCTACAGTGTCCCACAGGCTCCCTTCCTTTTCCAGAGAAGCTCTGCTCCACCCTGGAGCCAGCAGAGCAGCAGGGTCCTCGTGCCTCTGGAGAGGGACACGGCTCCCTGCAGGAGGGCTCACACCTGCCCAGCACTGCCACACCAGGACATCGAGAGATGAGACAAGAGGAACAGATTTAGACCAAAAGCAGTGGACATTTATTCCTCGTTTGTGCAAGAGTGTCAAGATGCATTTGGGAATGGCTGGGACAGACCCTGTGGCCGGAGAGCCAGCGGCTCCAGCCTCTCCTGCCCGATGGCTTGGGTTACAATTCTACTAAGAGGAGATAAACTTGCAGACTCACCTACTGTCACACCAACGATGCTGGCAAATACACTTGTATACAAAGAAAAGTTTCAAACTACATTTTTTTCACTAGATTCAAGTGAAGACTTTGTTCCAAAAAAAAAAAAAAAAAAAAAAAAAGACACATACAAGTACAATTTAAAACTGTATGAACATTTGCAAATGTTTAGTGCAAAGTAATTATGTAAAAGCTACATTTTATGAAAGTTTGTGCTGATGTGTTTGGTAGGTTTTTTCTTTTTTTTACCCTTTTACATCCATTTTTTTAGTTACATAAGGTTTCACTTACCTACAGTACATATGCATTGTGTTAGGTCCCATGCAAGTGGGAGTAATACCATCAGGCTTTGTAAAATGTCACTCTGATTCGCATTTAGTAAACTGCTTATTTGGTTTAACAGTCAAGTTCCTGGCACACTACACATCCTGATTTCATCTAAGTGCTCAAGCTCCTGTTTGCCTCTTCAGGTGCCTTGTGTGATGCAAACCAAACTGCTTCACGACTTCAGCCCAAAAAGTTTTTTTAGAGAAATCCACCGTTAGTTTAAGCCTGTAACAAACTGCTCTGAAAATTAAAAGCCTATTCACACAAAGTTATATGTAATGACTGTAGTAATCAGTTTATTACACAGATTAATTCATTCTTGAACGTACAAGCTCCAGGGGAGCAGTTGGGTCTTTAAATACACACAAGTTTTCTGTCATATGGATTTTTTTTTTTTTACCCTTACATCCAGAAAGACCTAAGCAGTTAAAAAACTTAAGAAAAAAATAAGAGCTATTAGCTAGGTATTAACTGAGAAACCACATACAAACCAAAAAAAGTATGAAGGGAGGGAGAGAGTTGAAACAAATCAACATCACTTGATGCACTAATAGCTCCAATCCATTTAAATGGTGACCGGTTAAACTTAGACCTTAAACACAGGATGTGGGTACAGTTTCTCATTGGTCATAACATTTACCTAAGGTGTAGGTCCTTCAGAATAAAATGAATACAGAAACAGCTTCAAGTTCTTCACCTTGCTTTTCATAACTGTTATGAGTTTAAAAGGATTCCACTTAAAATCCTTCATGGATCAGCAACACTGTCCCTAAAAAATCTGAAACCCACCAGAACTCTCCCCATTCCCATTTGATTTCCCAATTTAACTCAGCAAGGAATGCTTTTAGGCTCACAAAGTTATGACTGAAGAACCAGCTTTTCACACACACACTTCTCTGCTAGGAGTCAATGTTGGTACGGGGAAATACAGTATTTCTAGTTTGTTGTTCCAAGTATGTACAACACGCAGCACTGCTGTATCAGGTAAACATGTGCACAGGGGAAGATGAGGCGTGGGCTCATAGAAAGCAGTCAAATGGAAATCAAAAGGACTTTCTCTTTCAGAGTTCCCCTATCTTTATTTGTAGAGGTTATCCAATAATTTCTTTAATTACATGGCATACTTCTGAGTCCATTCCCGAGCTATTCTGTTGTACCTGTATGTATAAAAAGAGGATTTACTTAACATGGTATCTGCACAGTATTTCAGCTCCAGCACTCTAGTCTACACATGGCATGAAATCACAGTACTAATCATCAATTTGTAAAATTTAAGAGCAAAATTAAACATTAAGCAAACAGGGGAAACAAAAAAGCCCACAGTGCTTCATGGAAAAGAAATACCTGGTCATATTTACAAAAGGAATATGAGATCTTTGTGACTGGAGGCACAAAACAGAGCTAGAACAGGGCTGAGGGGAAAGGATTTTCAGGAAGGCTTTATCTGTGCCTCCCCCAGCCCCATCTGCTGTGTCCCGGGGGAAACTGTTACTGCAGGGTTTCATTTGGTCATTCTGGAAAATAAATTAACGTGTTCCCCCATCTCCTCCTTCCCTTCAAAGTTAAGGCCAGTACTTGCCATCAACTCATCACCCTAACAGCCTTATTTCTTCCCACACATTTGGCTGTTTTGATGACTGTCAGGACACAACAATTTGTCCATCAGAATCTTTGCATTCTGAAGGCACAGTGTAATTCAATTCCCAAGAAATTGGTAGCTTTTGCACCCAAATACCCTTTACAGCCAGAGGAAGCTCAGGATACTTGTGTAAAACAGCAGTTGTGTGATTGACTGCACTGCTGAAATTCTCTCTGACAACAGAAGGCAAGCTGTTCACATTCTACAGAATTTATAGAGTAACACACAGCCTGAAGTTGCCTATAGTTATGTACACTGAGTTGCTTTGGTTGTTGGAATTTAGTCTGTAGACAATGTTCTTTAGCTTAAACAATCTGACAATCCACTCATAACTAACTCTCTCCTTTGCATCACTGCTCAGAGACTACCCAAGGAGGAAGTCCTGTTTAAACCCAAAATTTATTTCCCTATTTTCAGAAAAAAATAGGAAGGAGTCCTGCATACTTAATAAATAGTGCAGATAACCACTGTTGATTATGTCTCCAAATATGTGCTGTTGATCTTGCAGCTCTCAAAACCTGGCTGCATAAAGTTCTCTAACACTGTTCCTCAAGTATGAAGCAGAGGAAGCAAATTTGTGGACTATTTTCCCTTCCCAGATTAGATCTGGAAAGGAACAGTGAGGTAGGAAGTGTTTACAATCTCACTGAACTGTTAAAGTGCTTCTTAGCACTGAAGTTTCTCTGTATTTGCTTGAGAGTCTTCCTGCCTCACTTCTACACCACTTGTTCTCCCCTTGTGTTGTCAAGTGAAGGTAAAAGAGGGAGTTTTTGTTATTTTTGTGTATCACTCCAGACTCAGAGCTGCCATGGAATATTCTCCCGTTGGAGTAACTTGCTCTCCCTCTGGTGGTTATATGAGATTAAAGCAGCTCAGGCAGTGGCACTGTATAGATCCCAGGAAAAAAAACTAAAAATAAAATTCTCTAAGAAGACCACAGAGCTTTGATTTGCCTTTTTTCACTCTCACTCTTTTCCAAGAAGCAGTTCCTCTCAGTTCCCTTTTACTGTGTAAGTGTGGATTCTGCCCTGTCAAATTCCATGGATTTTGGCTTCCATACTCACTTTTCTCTATCTGTTTTGTAGATCCGTGCAATCTCAGGCACTAAAGGATCATCTGGATTGGGATCACACAACAGAGAACAGATGGACAAAAGTACTAAGGAGAGAAAAGAGACACTGAATTAGTTCCAGGACAGCTGAGGACACCTGCACCAGTCAGCCCATGCACTTCCTTCCCCTCCAGCCAGTAGCATCAGCAGCATTTATTTAGGTATTGCCAAGGAGCACCAATTCCACGTAATTCAGCTGAGTGATTTGAACAAACTCCTTTTACCAGTGAACTGCACAACTTTTCACAACCACAATATCACAGTAAGTAACCTCCTGGACAAGTGCACCCAGCAGCAGCCTTAAATCACAAGGCAGAGCCTAGTACCTGGGAGTCCTCTGGGAAAACATCCCTGCTTTTGCCCCTGAAATTCAGCTGTTCCCCTAAAGCAGACACCTCACTATTGTTGGATGACTCGGAGAAGCACTAATCAAAAGTCAAACAGCAGCCAAGTCCAGCTGAGATGAAGGAAGCAAAGGCTGTGCACAGCTACTTAAGAATCACAGAATGGGTTGGGTTGGGAGGGACCTTAAGGCTCATCTTGTTCCAACCCCTGCCATGGGCAGGGGCACCTTCTACCAGCACAGGTTGTTCCAAGCCCCATCCAACCTGGCCCTGAAGATCTGTTTAAAAATAAGCTAATTTTGCAGTGAATTGAGAGGCTTAATTGTTTTCCAAACATAAGGAAAGTTGAGATGGATTAAGTGTAGAACAGCATCCAAACTGACCCAAGAATGCCCAGCTCCTTGCACTGCTACTGACCACAGACCCCTAGAATGTGAGTGTTTCACTATAAATACATGGTGTATATATCCCAGAAGGCACATCCCTCTCGGCAGAGTGACAACCCTCATCCATACAAGGAGCCAGGACACTGCTGCAAAGCCACAAATAGCACATGGACATTCCTACACTCACTGCAGAGGGGAAGGGAGGAGAAGGCAGTGAGTTATAAGCAAAGCATATTGGGACAACACTACACCAGGCATGGCAGGGACATCTTGCCCCACTCCTGAAAATGCCAAACATTCCCTTCTCTCAGCCTGTTTGGATCAAACAGTGCCACTCCATATGTCCCTTCACCAATTGCAGCAAAGCAGTTGTCACAGTGCAGCCTCCAAGCAAGGTGCAGATGACAAGAGTGAGGAGTTTGAAGACACTAAACACGGATCTGCTCCAATTTCCATCACTTGCAGGAGAGGCAGAGCTATCTATGAAAAATGAAAGGAAACGGCACACAGCCCATAAAAATAACAAAGGAATTAAGATAGATTAAAACAGAGGCCACAAAACAGAGACCACAGAATGGGTTGGGTTGGAAGGCCCTTAAAAGCCCATCTCACTCCACCCCCATTGCCACTGCCCCCTTCCACTGTCCCAGGTTGCTCCAAGCCCTGTCCAACCTGGCCTTGGACACTTCCAGGCTGAAGTAGCCACAGCTTCTCTGGACAACCTGTGCCAGGGGCTCACCACTCTCCAGAGAGAAGATGGAAACAGGTCTGATATTCAGGTTTTTCCAAGGGACAAGAGTGAAAGCTTCCCTTAGGTCTGAACTGAGCAAGTTGCCCGGTGCTGTGAGCACCAAGAGCCCACAAAGCCACTTAATTCAGTTTTCCCACCTGTTTCTGTAGACCCTCCACCCTCAGTTCAAAGCTTCTAAAACAAGTTTGGTAATAAACTGGTCTTGGTTTGGATGAATATATTTCTGGTTCTCTTCTCCCTTTTCCCAGTTTTCCACAGTACACTTGTGAGAGTTAAGAGCTTAAGGATTCTCCACCCTCAACTGACACAGGACCATTTACTGAGCTCCCCCTCAGCTCAGAGTGTGAAGGAGGCCTGCAGAACCCACTGGTTCTGAACTGCTGTCCCTCAGCAAGGCACACAGCATTTAGAACCTTTAGCACAGATCCAGCACCAGTTCTTTTCCCCCCACATACATCAAGTAAAACCCATGCTAATTTTCAATGGGAACCTCTCTGCGACTTCACACTGCTCTCAGTCAGTGTTGTTTCAAAACAGCTGTTTCTCCAGCAGTTTTCCTGTAGCTCATTTCTTTCTGTCTGTCAGACTCCACTGCTCTGGTCACTGAAGTTTCTTCAGCTGCAGGATGAGCAAGGCAGGTCCAATCTGTCCCCTGCTTTCACCAGAAGACACAGGAAATCCAATCAAAGTTTTCTGGTCAATTGTTGTAACTATTCCTCAAGTTTTATCTTCTCACAGTCCTTAAAAAAACCCAGGACATTTTTGAACACAGAGGCTCAGCCTTCATCAGCAGAACCACACTGCAGGTCTGTCCACTGCTCTCTGCCCACCCTCACATCCCTTTTCCTAACACTCAGCAGTTCACTTCTCAGTATCACTCCAAAAACACTGAACAAAACTGGGCACAATCATTTGGCTTCAAGCTGCACTGTCACATTTAGCTGCTTTGATTTATTTTTCTAAGTCTTCATTACTACAAACTATTCTCATTATACTCGCTCTTGCTGGTGACTTCACATCATTCCCTTTTTATCTATATAGCCTCAGCAAAAAAAGCTTTTTTAACTAAACTGGTTTAATTTTAATACCCTGTTGAACCCAACTATTTGTCCAAAATCAATTCTGCAAGTTTCTCCCGAGGCTTTCCAGTAGAACACTGCACATACACACATTTTAAACCAACCAACATACAGAAACACCCCTTGGAAAAGGCACCATCTCTAAGTTTCAAGTGCAAGGGTAAAGAGGAAGCAACCTTTATCAGCTGTGTAACAGTTCTTTCATACACCAGAGTACTGAATTAAACCAAAAATGGAGTAAGAGACTCACCAGGCCACCTCCCTCTGCAATCAAGTATTACTGCAAGGAATTCCACAGCAAAGCCTTGACATCTATTAGTCAAATGACTACAACATAAGTACTAGACCATAAAAAGAGAAGTCCCAAAATATTTTGGAAACATAGAATCAGGCTGAATAACTACACAAGGCAGGTAAGTGACACTTTACACCTAAACATCCTGCATGGCCAGAGGCAAAGCATTATCAGTTTGGTAGAATCCCTTCAAGTCTCTCACTAGCAGGGATGTACCACAAGTACTCTTTGAATTCAAGTCTGGATTTTTCTTAGTAATAGCAAAATAAATTTTACTTGCCATTGACTCAAGGGATTCATCCCTTGAAATAACTCTGTACAGAATTATTTCTTGTCTTATCACTCTTAGCTGTCAGAGCTGTCCAGTCTGTAGCAGAACACTAAGCAACTTAAACCACTGTCAGTTTAAAGCTCCTTTTCACTCGAAAATTGCTTTTGCTTTGTTTTATTTCACCAACCAGGCAGCCTACTGACCTCCAACCCTTCAACTACACTCCCCATCTATCTCTGCACACAACAGATACAATTTACTCTTTGGTGTGCTTCCTGCTACCATGGACTAGAACAGAGAGAGTCCTTCTCAACACCAAGGAGCCGGGAGAACCAAACTCATCAAGCAGAAGGGCTGCTAACAAAGTGCTTCTAGAAAATGAGCTTAGCTTCCCCACAGAGAAATGACAGAAGTGCATTTTCATGAGGCAGAATGACCACTAAACACTTAAGACTGCTTGAGTAACATGCAAAGTAAGGTCCCTCAGTATAACACTGCACAACTGAGATCCAAGTTCCCACTGCAAGACTTTACAAAGCATGTAACATTCTGAAAATTTATGGGCAATCTTTCTCCAGGCAGCTCCTCTGTGCAGAAAATCATGCCACAGACAGCTTGTCAACAAGACCAGCTCCGCTTCCCCACTGCATAACCCACTTCAGCAGCTGCTCTGCTGTGCTCTCACACCACCAAGGTCAACCCACCACCCTCGATGGGCAACTGCACCTTCCTGGTTCTGCCCCACCTCAGACTGAGCCTGTGGGTAGATACAAATTCCATACGTAAATGCCATGGCTGGGTTTCCTGTGCTATGAAGCAGCTCAGCCATTAGTCAGGACAATCCATGATGTCAGCTCCCCACAGGTCCTTCCAGCATGAGCCAAATGAGCAGTGCAGAACAATTTAAAGCCCATCTGGCTACCGGAACATCCAAATTTAGGAGGTGTGTTAAAGCTCCTGGAACTCAGAGGTGAAGAGACTCTTAAAAGCAGCTGATCCTCATCTTCCAAAACACAAACCCCAAATGATTCACTTTGTCTGCAAAGCCTGACTGGTCTAATATCCACCACTCCAGCCACCCCCTTGACAGAGGGTACCAACCACTACAGATCCTGCTGTTTAAGTCTAGGTGGAATTCCAAACAAACTTGCTCCAGTAAAGCACTCATCCATAGGGCACTTCAGAGTAAGGAAAAGCAACTGAGGAGCAATGGAATCTCCAGCTGAATTCACAGAAGGGAGATAAAAAGCACTTATTTTTCCAAGGTAATGAGCTACCCAGAAGAAACAGCTGGTGTGTTCTGATCCAACTGCTGTTTGGTGCAGTTACTGCTCTCCAAAGAGGAGCCAATTTAGAATCTAGGAGTAAAGGCCCATCTCTAAGCAGGCACAGAGACTGCACCAACAAGATGCTTGTTCCAGTACCAAGAAGGTGCTGAGATGGTTGCTCTGCATGCCAGACTGTCAGGACAGCAGGCTGACACTCAGCTCTCCATCCTGGCTGGAGTCACACTGGAGTATCAGGACCACCTGATAACAGAAAAGCTCATGCAGTGGCACAGAGCAGTTGAATTAAACATGAAAGCATCAATCCCTGGCCATCAGGAGTTCACAGCAGTGGCAGCAGCCCACCCCACCTGCTGTGTCCCACCAGGTGAATGACAAACACTGTGCCAGGGCTTTCCAAGGAAAACAACTTGTGACCTCCTGGAGACCAGGCCATGGGCTCTGGCAGACAGGGCTGTGCTTGTGGTCCAGCCCAGTCTCTGAGTGTGAAAGTAACCATTTGTCAGCTCAGGTTTAACTGAGCCTGGTATGCTGGGAGACACCTCTGCCAACAGAAATGGGAGCTTTGGACATGTAATGCTGCTGAGGAATTCTTAATTCCATTTTGAAGGGTTTATTCAGCTGTCCTGCTTCTCTCACCAGTGAGGGCTCCTTTGCTCATCATCACCTGGCAGCCTCCACGTCAAGGTCCACTGCTACTTTGATTCTGTTCCTTGAAATCAGGAAAAAACCTGACTCCTGGAAGGAACATTCTACACAATGGTTTTTGAGTTTTAGGCCCCAGACTCTTGAAACTTGAGACAGTTGTCAAAGCTTTATCAGCACCAACAGATGTTAAGCTTGCAGCATAAAACACTCTGAAAACACCACTGACCAACAGGTTCAAACACCTGGCTCCTGATTGTGAGCAGGCAAGATGCAACCAAATAAATGAAAGGAACTCTGAACTCTGCTTGAGTTAAATCCTATTTCTTAACCAAAACCCCACTTCCAACTCCTCCAGCCATCTGCCCCAGCCTTACAGGAAGTGTACCTTTAAATCTGAGCAGTTTAAACTTCTGGCTTCAAAGCAACTTGCATTCCTGCTAAGTCAGTTCAATAATTTCTGGTGACAAAAGAAGAAAAGTTAAGTGTTGCCCAGTGTATCACAGTCTGGTTGAGGTTGGAAGGGATCTCTGGAGATCATCTTGTCTCAAGCAGAGCCACCTAAGACAAGCTGTGACGATGTCCAGGGGCTTTTGAGTGTCTCCAAGGTGGGACAGCCCACATCCTCCCAAGGCAACTGTGCTGGTGTTCAGCATCCTCACAGTAGAGCTACAACATCAAGTGTTTCCTGCTGTTCAGAGAGACCCTCCTGAGCTTCAGCTTGTGCCCACTGCCTCTTGTCCTCTCCCTGGGCACCACTGAGAAGAGTCTGGCTCTGTCATCTCCACATCCTCCATTCAAGTATTTATAGACATTGATAAGATCCCCCTGAACCTCCTCTTCTCCAGGCTGAACAGTCCCAGCTCTCAGCCTGCCCTCATAATGAGATGTTCCAGTCCCTCCATGGCATTCATGGCCGTTCACTGGGCTCTCTCCAGTACATCCTTTCCTGGTCTGGGGAGCCCACACTGGACACAAGCTCCAGACACAGCTTCATCAGCACCCAACTGCAGGAAAGGATCACAGCCCTGCTGCCACCACTCCTCCTAGCACAGTCTTCTTTGGAGCAAGGGCAGCTCCTGGAAAGCTGCACAAGTGGCTCCATTACAGTTGTGAGAGCTGAAACATAAACATGGGCATTTCCCTCAGAAGCCCAACTCAGCACAGCTGGAGAGAATGACCCATGCTCTGTGCCAAAGCCACCGCCAGTTATGTGGGTACAATGTGCAAACTAAAAACCAAGATGATAATCAGAAACCAACTTCCTGATTTTGAAAATGGCACTGTGAATGTCCAATTCAATCTCTGGGTAGTATTACTTCCAGCAAGTCTTAGTGAAGTGATTCATGAAGAGCAACATCACAGAAAATCCACACTACACCAGGCACAGAGGTCTGGACAGTGGGAGCTGAAGTCTTGCACGAATGAGGCTGAGGTTACTCACTGCCCCTCACCAGGCAGGGCCCTCCAGCACATTCACACAGGCTCCATGATTTATTCATTACAAAACATGGGGAGAACTGGGACAAGACAGCAGATTAGTCCAACCCTTACTGAAGATTCAGGATTAACTCTTGCACAGCCACTTGCCAAATTCAAGAGAAAGCATGTTTCCCCTCCCCAGAATGGCTGAGAATAGATGTAATAATGTTAAAACACTTCATTCTCCTGTTTCAGGCAACAGGGATTCTTATTTATGCAGACTTGGAGATAATGTTTTTAATTTGAGCCTACGCATTCTGCTTAAGCCGTGGAGTTCAAATTACCCACCAAGGCGTGGTTAAGACTGTATTTTGAGATTATTTATTCTCCAGTTTGTATTCTTGAGGGAACACTGAGTTCAGAATTACTAATATAAGCAAGTCAGCTGTTGTTACTGAGACAGTCACTGCTGTTCTCCCAAGTTTTAACTGTTTTAACAATTGTAGGAGACAGGACCAAAATGCCAATCACCTCCTCTATCACAGCCACAATCACTTTAATAAATTGCTTACAGAGTGCTGGCTCCAGAGTGTCAGGAGCCAAGACCCTTACCTTTACCACTGAACTGGAATGATTAAATAGCACTGACATGATTTTTCAGTGTTTCCACCAAAAAGTGGCACTTTTAACCTGAAGGAAGTCACTGCACACCCCTTCCCCTCTCTCCTTGCAGGTTAAGGTGAAAAATATCTTCACATACCACACATTAACTGCAAGCAAAACAGCGAGCTGCTGCCAGTGCTGCCTCCCAGCTGCCTCAGGAGGAAGCTGTGCATGATAAGCTCTTTCCTAGAAGGACTGTTTCTAGTCTTACCAGATTCCTCAATCAGTAGGAAGTTCATTTTTTCATAGCTGTTCTCTAAGTTATCTGCTTACAAATTTTAAATTCAAACAGCTTGCTCCCACTAGCATCCAATTTAAAGGGTGGCACAATTTTGGAAATACTCTAAGAAATCTACACTACAAATAATAAATTGCTGCTTTGGAAGGGATGTGAGCTTGCTGTTGAATGTTTTCTGTCTTATTCAATACATCCTAAATTACCTGATCTAACAATTTTTCCTGCTAACAACACATTCATTCTTTGATAAGGCTGATCAGTTACCAGAAAGCTGAAACATCCCTGAAGTTTGTCACAACACATTCTAACCCGACTGAACACATGATTTCAACCCTGAAAGATTCAAGTTGCCTTTGTGGACTTTATTTCCATTTGTTCAATGCCCTAAGTATCAGCTCTTTACTTCTGAGGTTGAGGTCTGCTTTCTGACAGGACAGCCCTGTGATTCTGAGGAAAGCATTCCCAGTTCCTATAAAGCTGCCTCTAAGAATTTGCTTTGTTGCTTTAATTCCATCAGTAAATGTAGCCCAAGGGAGCTGGGCCAAGGTTTTCTCCCAGGTTAGAGCTGTGTGGATGTTGTGCTGTGTGCAGCAGAGTGTGGGCATTCAGCTGAACTGCTCAGCAATGAGAAGTGATCAGCACCACAGAGCCCCCTAAACCCAGGAGGGAGAGGGGCACTGGAAGGGACAGGTGGCACAGAACAGCCACTCTGATCCCATGGCTTATTCCAGCTGAGTCACAAGGATATAGTTTGAAATGGGTAAGAAAAAAAAAAAAAGAGTTCAAAGCAGAACAGAAGGAGATTGAGATGTTAAAGCATATTGCAAATGTATCTGGGCAGTAAAATTAACATTAGGCTGTATTTTCTGAGTGATTAAAGCTGACAGCCACAGTTCACTGCCACCCTGGACCAGCATCTTAAATTCTTGCCCCATCTTTTCCCAATTGTCCTAATTCCAGTCTATCTTCCAGTATTTTCCATCGTGCTGTCTATCACTCCACCACCCATATGGTCACTTCAGACTCCCTAAAATGATACAGCATTTTCTCCAGTTAAGCAGCAATTAAATCAAATCAGAACAGACATCAGTGCTTGGGGCTAACTTGGTGCTTCTAAGAGCAGCCAGTACTGACTGAGAGCACTTGTAAGGAAACTGCAGCAACTTGACAATAATTTTTTCTTCACTGACACAATTTCTTCAGTTCTTTCAGGACTTCGAGCCTTGTGCCCAAGCAGATTCACTTCTGACAAGAGACAAGGAGATATTGTTTTGCCCTTCCATCTGCCTCTGCAAATGCCTTCAGCTGGACAGAGAAGGTGGGAACTTCTGTGGGTTCAGGGAAAGGCAGACAGTGATGATGTCCAAGGGATGGACCAGGAATCACCTGTCTGAACCAAAAAGTGCCTGGGAACATCACATGTAGTCAGAGAGAAGGACAGGCAACAGGAGAGCCTCAGAGCAGAGACTCTGTGAAGGACAATGTAATCAATTTGACAGTGGCAGCGTTTGATTACAAGGACAGTGTGAAGCTACAGAACAGAAGGGTCAAGACATGATCATGCACAAGGTTGACTCCAGATATTCCTAAATAGCCATGGCTAGACCTACAAAGTTGATCCACAGTTTGCAAATCTACAGTTTCAATAGCCAAAAAAATTCCAACCTGGGTCTTCTTTCAGGATGTTTAAAGCCTTACATTTACATTAAATAATATGAATATTGCTTTATCAGGCAAAGGCTATATTCCAGTGTCCCACAGGCTAACACAGTTCACAGGGACCAAGATGCTATTAGCTAATAATTTTAGATTGTTCAAGCTAGGTAAGTTTTAAGTCATGTTTCAGTAGTCCACACCATTGGAAGTTCTGTTAAAAAATTACGAACATGGAGTTGTGATGCTCCCTTGAAAGAGAAATTCTTTTTAATATGACAAAGAATTAGCAGCTTCACCATTTTATAGAAGCCACAGCTGCTCCCTTACATATTTTAGTCTGGGTATATTTTCAAGTCTTCCAATTGTCACACACTAGGTTTAATTTTGTATATACTTTTAGTTAAAGTGTTGTGAAGTGAGGTGGCAGGAGTATGTACTCAGTGTAGTAAGACTTATCTGATCCACTGGCACAGCTGAGGAGTTTCCCTATGGCCACAGGGAAGCTGGATGTCCCAAGCATCCCACACTCAGGATTGGCTGCAAGCTCCATGTACAGTCACAGGACACAAGCAGTGACCACAGAAATGGTGGATTCCAGCAGGAATGCAGCAGTTTTTACATCCCAAATCAGTACTTCATTTTAGCAGAGTAAAATGAAATAAGCATTGGAGGTACCTTTTGAAATAGTTAGTGCTGGGGACCACTGTGATCGTAGAATATCAAGACAAATGCTGCCATTACTGTTAATATTTGGATGATAGATTCTTGTTGTAAATGCAACCTGCAGAAGAAGGAAAATTTCAGTGTAGGCTCACAAATATACATCACACTTATGGTAACAGACAGATTTATGGCAGAAGCCACTCACCTTAGGTGGTTTGAAGGGATAATCTGTTGGGAAGTGAATTGTCAAGAAAAATACTCCACCTTGATAGGGACTGTCGTTCTGTTAATGAAAAAGAATCATTGCAGCTTGAGGAGTTACTGCAAGACCACCAGTCATAAACAGCCATGAACATCAATTCTCTCATACTTACTGGTCCCATTATTGTAGCTTGCCAATGGAACACTGAAAAAGAGAGAGATTTACTTCAGTTTGGAGAAGCTAAGGTAATGATCTACTTTCTACTTTCTTCCAGACAAAGCAGCACAGAAAAGAAAAGTCTATCTTAAAAACAAAGCCTTCTGAAAGGCTGCAGGGAATTGAGCCAAGGAATTAAAGAGAGACAGAGCAAAGCACTCAACACTCTGCAGTCCTCACTCCAGGACTGCTGTGGTACCACACATGTGCCCTGAAAAAAAAACCCATTACAGTACAAATCCACACAGTTCCAGGCAACTTTTCAGACTGAAAATTTTGAGTTTAAACTTTGTAGTTCCTAATGAATCAATTAGATCAGCACCCATGATTGCCCTCTTTGAGCCAGCTACAGCAAAGGTCCAGCATGAGCCCACACCTCCTCTCCTACTCAGACCTGTGACACACAAAGAGGAAGCCCAAGCTCTGTGTAAACCACACGTACAGAGCTGACCTAAACCAGTGGTGTCCTCACATTTAAGCTCAGTCTCCACAGAGGCCTCAAGATTTCATTAAAGCAGCAGAAAGAAATGTCCTGAGAGAATGCAGGAATGACAGTCTGCTCCCTACTTGGAGCAGGATGTGCTTGGACACACTTCAGGTTAAATGGACAGAAGTTAATCCTCACTTGTATGCATTTGCCCAAGAGAACTTTCACCTGTTAAAGCAGAGGATTTGTGAAGAATGTTGCTGTGCTGGAAAGGAAAACAGTCAAAGTTGATAGTCTGTAGGAGGCACCTTGGGGAGTTCTCAGGGTTCCTGCATCTCTCTACAGGCTCCAGTGCCTGTGCAAAGAGCATCAGCCTAGGAAATGGTCTGTGAATTAAGACTATGGAAGCTTCCCTCAGCATGGATGTCACCTACACAGCACCTTCAGAGCTGGGGAGCTGTAGATGACTCCAGTTGTTTCAAGGGAAGTCTTCAAGACAGGAGATGAAGCCACCTGGAAGTGTCTGTGCTTCACTGGCACCGGGTGTCCACAGCTGTCAGGACTACCTGGGCCAAAAGCAGGAGTGGTACTACCTGTTCTCATCTAGCATGAGCAGTTTTTAATTACACATGGTACAGGCATTACAGCTCAGAATGATCTCATACAAGGAAGGAGGAAAAAAGCAGAGTGGGAGCAGCCCTGCAAGGCCAGGGGAGAAGAGTGTTGGGTAGGAACAGGTTTGTTTTAATCTACTCCTACATTTCTATAGGAATGTGTAAGTTTCTATACACTTCAGCACTGCTGAATAGCTGAGAAATTATTCAGAAAGATCTCAGCAGCTCATTTTTTTCATTTTAGAAAGGATATCTGAGCTTAGCGCTCAGCTCTAACAGAAATGGAGGATTTCCCTGCTTAAATATCCACTCTCAGGAGCCTGGCTTTGAGAAACTCTACATCCAATGCAGAATTAGGGCAAAGACAGCAGCTCACATGTAGCATTTACCCATCTTCAAGGGGTTCAGACAGTTTCCCAGGAGCTCCCTGTCACCTGCAGCAGGACAGGGAGAGACCTGAAGGAAAGGACAAAGGAGCAGCAGAAATCCCACAGGAGATTGTAGCCAATCACAACAAAACCAGTAAAAACCTCACAGGCACCAGTAGATGCTGATGAGACTCATTGTGATTGCTCTGTAGAGGCAGCACTGAAAAGGGAACCTCAAATAACCAACAATTCCCTTAAACCCAACAAAAATACCAGAAATAAAAAACATATCCACAGGCAATCTTAACTTTTCAAAAGCCAGAAGGGAGGTTTGTGTTTCCTCTCCACTCAACTCCCACCTCAGACTTGCATGCTTGTTTAACTGAAGCTTTAAATCCTGACAACATCCAGGACAAGTCTGCTGACTGTAGAGACGGATTTGTCACGTAAAGCTTATTCCAAATGATTCTTTCCTTTGAAATCAGCCATACAGAGGTATTTACAAAGGCAGGGGGCTGTTGCCTTTCAGGAGGTAAGCACAGGTACATGTTTGGAAAAGGCTAAGCCACTGGAAGCATACCAACACCATCCAGTTCCAAGCACATTTCCAAAACACAGGCCAGAGGTGGGTGGAAGAAAGCTAAAACCTGAAACTACACTGCCAAGAAAATCCCATTCCTACAGTTCACAAGGCAGGAACAGCTCTTCACTTTCTGAGGCTTATGAACTATGGGGAGGAGAAGCTTATAGCTGGGGACAGTTTGTATCAGCTGGAATAGCCACAGGCCAGCACTCTGCAAGCACAGCATGTCCTGAACTCTGGGAAATGTCGCTCTGGCAAGGCAGCTGCAGCAGACCCGGAGCATGGGGACTTGTGAGAAGGCACCTTTCTGTTGCTGCCACTGCTATCCACTTACACAGGGCCAAATTGTGGCTCTCAAGTACAAAAGTCTTTCATTAGAGGTCTTTCAGAAAGGTGGCACCAGGAGAACTGAATAGTACTTTAAAGCTTTCTGTACTCAGTAGTAACTTTCCATTCTCAGCCTTCACCAACTTCTGTTACCACCTCCTCTGCCAGACAATCGTCATCACCTTTGATAAGGCTTTGGAAAACACAAAGTGGTTTTATCATGGCACAAATCACACTTGCTAATTTAAGGGAATAAAAGCCTCTGACTGGCTCTGCATCTTAGTAATTTCTTCTCTATGAAATTACAAACCTCTTTGAAATACCACTTGGAAAGCAGAAATAGGTTGTGGAGTAACTAGAAGCTTGACCCTACTGCTAAACACCCTCAAAACCAAGCAGGGCTTCCACTCATTTGAAAGAGCTGCTGAACAGGAACATTCCCACTAATTTCAATATTTTCACCATCAAGTTTCAAGTGCTTTCTCTTAATGTAGCCCTACATTTCTGCAGGAATGTGTAACTTTCTATACACTTCAGCACTGCTGAGTAATAACTCAGAAATTATTCAGAAAGATCTTGGCAGCTGATTTTTTCCTTTTAGAAAGGGAACCTGATCTTAGAGCTCTCAGCACAGAGAAGGAGGGTTTCCCTGCTCCACTCTCCCCTCTCTCAGGAGCCTGGATGCTTTACTGACATCACTTGTCAGACCACACTGCACAGCAAATTCAGTGCTGTTTAGGGGGCACTGCAGTCACAGCTTCCAAGGGTTCTCAAGGAACCTTTTCCACATGTCAGAGCTGCTACAGGGAAAAAGTGTAAGCACAGAACACAGCAACAACTCCAAATCACACCCCAGGTGAAAAGACTTGCACAGGAAGACCAAGAAGATTGTCTGAGGCTGTTCCTTACACAGGACCTGGCAGGGCACGCTGATTTAGGTACAGATTTCAGACACCATGTATAGTTTAGATATCTGAGTTCAAAAGGCTGTGGGCAGCTCCTTGCTGGTTTGACCACAGAGCTACTGAGGTTTTCTAACACCATCCCCCATGAGAATTCCAGACCAGCTAATTTGAAAGGTGTAATTTAAGATCTGCATTGAGCTTCCCAATCAATAAAGTGGGAATAACACCACTGATACACAAGGAAGGTGTGAGAGATACAGAAGAGGAGAAAATTTAAGATCAGGATGTGGATTATTATCTAGTACTCTGAAAGAAACAGAAGGGTTCTCCTTGCTGAGGAACTGGAGACCCCATTTCAGAAGGAAAAGGAAAAATGTGGGAGGAGGGCAGGTGCTGGCTGAGAGCAGGATACTTACTGTCATCCCCAACAGGCCCTGCTGAACACTGTGCTGGAGGATCACGTGCCAGGTCGTTCAACTCCTAAAAAACAGGAAGAGTTTGTTTCACTTCATTTCAAAAACAACCATGTTATTGCTCAAAAGCTGCTAGGGGCACTCTGGCAGCACCACAGAACTAACAGCCACGACTCTGGAAAGTAAAGTTGCATCTTAAACCCAGGAGGCACATTTGGCACAGGCCTCAGTGACCTGTCCAGGCTCCAGAGCCCTGAGTCACAGCAATCCTCACATCACAGGGGTTTGTCAGGTCTGCCTTCGCTGGTCCCAAGCACTACCAAGGTATTATATCTTCCACCAGCCTCGGGTCACAGAGAGAGATAAGATGGCCTCAATCCAGCAACTCTCAGTATCAGCCTTATTTTATTCCCTCTATTGTAACAGTTCCCAGGCTGCTCCAGCGACAGTGATCCAGTTTATCACCTCCACAGCCAGCCTGCAGCATACACAGCTCCCATAAGCTGGGGCTGCTTCACCTCCACATGTACACATCAGCGACCATGGTGGAATGGAATAAAACAAGGCCTTCCCTACCTACAGACCTCACCGAAAACCCCCACTTTCCAGTGGCTGTGGCAGTCAAATTTTCCACTGAAGAAATCCTATTATGAGTCTGAACAAGCTGAGTAACTCACAGTTCACCTGAACTACACCAAACTTCACTTTGAAGCAAAATTTCAGCACAGTTCAGAGAGTCACTATTACCAGTAAATCACATCAGCCATCTGCTCAGGAAGTGGATGTTTGGGGGAAAGTGCAAATAGGGTAAAACTTTAAAGTCAAACTTTACCTGCTCCATTTCTGGCTCAGTCACAGACCTGCTTTGCATGATGGGCCCAAACTTATTACCATTTTTCTCTGGGAACTCAGTCTAGAAAGCTTAACACACACCAGATAAGGATTACAACTATTATCCAGTGCTCAGGAAACACTCCTCTGCTGTCCCTGGTCCACTGTGTGTTCAGCTTTTCACCTCCCAGTACAGTCCAAACTGGAATCTCCATACCAGGCTTTTGGCAGACAAAACATTTAAGTACAATGATTAAGACAAGCTGATTGCAGGAATGGAAGAAATTTGCCATTTAATGGCCTTTTGTTATTTACAGGCAGTGATTAAGCTCTTGAACAGATGATCTCTGGGAGTTGCAGCTTCTACTTCCCAGGAACTGGGAGGCCACCACTAATCAAACCCTCAACAAACAAATGCTGCCTCACATCAAACACATAAATCTCTGGATTTCCCCCTCTGGATGCAGTGCCCCAGAAAGCTCCACAGGCCCTGACAAACACACAAGTTTGGGTTCTGCCCTCAGCAGCTTCCAGAGAGTCCAGCTGGAAGCCTCCTTGACTTGACAGCAGACTATGGGAGCTTTTTCAGTGCTCCTGCTGGGCTCCTTCCACTTGGCATTCAGCATGGACATGAACAGGAGCAGACACTGAGGCACCTGCTGAAGAGCTCAGTGCCTCCTGAAGGTGGAGAGAGCATCTCCAGGTGTGCTCTGAAGGCACAAAGCCTTTTGGAGTTGCTTCAGTATCAGCAAACCCAGAGACATCCTGAACCATCAGGGCAGCACAGGAATGGGCAGACACCTACACACACCTTCCTCAGGGTCAGCCTAGTCATGGCTACAAAGAATGAAGTGACTCTGAACAGGCACAAATTCCCAAGAACAGGCATGAAAACTTCAGCAATATATCTACTCTTTCTAAAGTTGTACAGAGTACTGCCCTCTTCCAAACAGTACTGGACTCTGGTTTTCTGGAAAAGGCTATGTAATGGTATTGTATTCAAAACCCCAAACACACAACTAAAAAAAATATTCCTTCCCACTTCTCATCCCATTTTATGCATCCATACTATGTATCCATAACACTCAGAAGGTACAATTGTAAGAATCCATGTTTTCCATGCAGGAGCACAACCTAGCATGGATTATATTTATGAACACACAACATGCACCTTCCCTGCTATGAAAGGGAAATAGTTACAAACATGACCTTGGGCACACATTCTACCAGTCAGTTGAACACACAGCTCCAGAGCTGCCCTGACATTCCCCCTACATCCTGCTGCCCAAATGCACCAACTGCTTCACCAAACTGCATGTAACAGTGGGACCACAAGGTAAGTGCACAACAGACACAGGCAGCAGTGAAGTTCAGGTAGTAGCAGTTTCTCATCAAAATGTTATTTCATTCTCTACATCTTCAGTTCCAGGGAGATTTCTGAATTTTCTGAAGCCTTGGGTATTACTTCAGTAGAAAGTGATGACTTACAACAACCACTTGTACCACTTGTCTCAGTGACCAGGTGGCATTTCAGGTTCTGCTCTGTAAATTCACAGAAACATCACAGATTAAAAGGTCTATGTAAAAAACAGTGTGTAAGTTCCTTGTGCTTGAAAACGTATTGCACCAACTCTCAATTCAAGTCTCTGCAGCACAAAACTTCCCACATTTTATAGAACAGCTTGGAGAACAAATTCAACTCCTCCCCTTCACCCCCAAAGACCCCTTTGGAGCACCAGCTGCCTCTGCTTACAGGAGAAGCAGATTTCCTGGCAGGGCACAGATAAGCCCTTTAAGATGCCATACCATTCCCTTCCAGCTGCTCTAAGGCTCCCACTACTCACTTGTCACACCTGCAGAGCCAAGTTTAGGAACAGGAAAGAAGCTCACAGCTCCATCTACCCAGGTAGGCACAGAGAGGAGCACCCTCAGCTGCTGCACAGAGCTGAGCACCTGTCCCAGGGGTTACTCTGCCTTTTGCAGGCTCCTGTGCAGTTCCCAAGGTATCACAAACATCAGACCCAGCGAGGTCTTGGCTCCCAGATGTTGTTGCTGAGAGATTCTGAGAACCATCTGGCTTGTGTAACTTGGAACAAATGATTCTGGAGTTCCCATAAAACTGGAACTCACAACACATGGAGGATTCAGTTACAGTTTGGTATCATCTACAAACCTGAATGTATTGGATCCCAAATTGCAAGGCCCACTGTTTTTCCCTGTGATCCAGGAAGTCTTGCTGGTCCATGATCAAGCCTGACCTTGACCACACTGATATTAAGCCAAAACCTGAAGAAAGCCGTAGCAGTTTCCACTCCAGACAGTTTTTGATCCTTAAGCACATGCAGGTTTTGCATCAGGAATTTACAAGCAGCCTTTAGATCAAGTTCCAGTTTGAGTTACTCAGCTCCCAGGACTGCCTCACCCTGAGCTGGCTTTCCAGCTGAAGGCATCTTACAGAATTTAAAGTTTCTGCCATCTCCCCTAAGCAAAATACCCCTGGGGCTGGGCCCACCACTGCAGATCCTACCATTAACCTGACCCATCTCACAACTCTTCATGAGTCCCTTAGCAAAAATGAGGAAGTGGAAGCACACCACAAAGCAAGGTTCAAGGTGTCCTGCCTAAAGGCCAAGTTGAATGAAACTATTACCATTAAATCCACAAAAGAGATATTCTAAAAGCTTCAAAAATCTCACAAGAAACTGACATTTAGGCTCCAAAACCCAATTTAATTGTGCTCTTGAGTTCCCAACAAACCAATCCCTACTCAGGGGTTCCAGGAAAGCATTTTAAGGAAGATGGAATTTATACCACGGATCCCACAGCTGTGCTTCCCAAGTCATGAAAGGCATCATCTGCCAGCAAGGCCTTGAGGCTCCCAGGTAAACCAGTGCCACCAGCCTTGCTCAGCCCCACGCTACCCTCATCCCTACCCTCCTCCTGTTCTGTTTCCCAGGAGCTGGTACATTGCCTTTAAAAACATACCTTAATCCAGGCATCCACGAACTGCACATGAAGCTTTCAAAACACTCTCAAACACAAATGGTTTAGGTCTTGTAAATTTAACCCTGCACATGTTTCAAGTTATAATTAAGTCCAAAGACATTTGTTAGTGAAGTTCCAATTTACTCCTCTAGACAACAAATCCCTCCTCAGCCTAACACACTCCTGGTAAAACCTGCTCTGGCCAAAAGATAAGACTAGTTTTAAGGATTAAGTTAATGCTAATACAGCCTTCAGTAAGAATAACCAACATAACTGGCAACATCAAGAAACCAATCAGGCAAGTAAAAAGCCAGCACGCTGTAACAGTCAGCTCCAGTAATTTTACTAAGCCTTGGTACACAGCAGAGCTCCTCAAATCCACTCCAACACATTCTATGTATCCCTCTAGATTATCCAAAGTCCTCTTAGCTTGAACTCCATGGGCTTTCCACCCTGCTCCAGCTTGAGCTGCTCTCATACTGTACTTTACTGAGAGACCACATTAGCTTGATTATAAACCTAATTTCTGCCTCAGGTTGCTGCTGTAAGTGAAATAAGCTTTCCATCTGCCTTTAGCAAGTTTACTTGCCTGAAGCCCCTGAACCCTTCAGCAACAGGCAGCGTAGGGAGATGTTACAAAATCCTGACTTATGTAATCAAAAAGGAACTCGTAGCCACTTAGCCATGAATTGTTCCCAGCTCCCAACACAGTAAAGCCAAGCAATGGGGAATGAGGGCCAAAGTCGAATTGATCACACCCAGCCTCACCTCAGGACCATGGCACAGGGAAGCTACCAGCTCCCTGTGCAGGGCCAATGGGGCAGGAGGGTGGGAAGAGCCTGAGCACCTTCCCTGGGCCAGCAGCATCTCCCTGCCAGGTGCCAGAGCCTGTATTCAGCAGGCATTTCCCTCAGCTCTGCTCTCCACTTGCCCAGCAGCACCGGGCACGAGGCAGTGTCACACATGTGCACCCAGGTCAGTGTCCATAGGTGCTCTCCCGCCCACTGGGCTGTCACTCCAGAGTATCTGCCACTCTAATGCTGTCAGCACAACTAACAGAAACGTTTTAATCCTTTCCTTTTGACAAAAACTGCTTTTGCAATGCTTGAAGGCACCCAGACCCCCCAACTTTTACTCCTCACAAGACTCTGCAAAAGTCAGAAGGCAAGTGAGCAGCATGAGAAGTCATGAAACACAGCAACAACCAAAATACCTGTTATAAACAAGCTCTGATGTAACTGTCACCTCTCCTTTTTATTTTTTTTTCCAAAGCCTGAACAGGAAGAAGACCAAAGCAATGTGTAACTTCCTCCTGGTGTAGAGTCTGAGTACCAAAACACCTCTCTAGCTAACAGAAGCTGCAGCAGCATTCTCTGTACACAAGCTCTCCAACACAGATGGGCTGCGCTGGCAGCTCCACGCACACGGCGAGAGGCCCAGCGGAAGAACCCAGTTGCTCCCACTGGCTGCGGTACAGAACTGGCAGCACAGAAAGAACACCAGGTCTGCTCAGCACAGGTAGCACAAGGACAGCTCTGACCACCAGTGCTGGTCAGCACCCTTGGCCTCACACAGCCCACCCACAGGCACTGCTCCTTTCGGCAGAAGCGATGCCTGAGCATCTCTGGACTGCAGGACTGCAGCAAGTACTATCACCCTCTCCCACAGCTAAACAGGAACAGCACTACAGAATTCAGAGTTCAGTTAGCCAGGTTTTGGGCCTGTGCATTATAAGCAGTAGTAATCCCCAATTCCTCTGCTACAGAAAGTGTTTTACTTGAGCAGGGCTCACGCACAGCTGCTGCTTTCCCTTCCCCCTCACCCGCAGCTCACACAGGGGAACCAGTGAAAGACAATGAGCTAACCTTTTCCTTGCCTTCCCATTCAAAGAACTCCAAACGGTGCCCTAGTTATCCACTTATAGGTATTGCATTCCCTAAAGATAAGCAACACAGATGGGGATGTGGCTGAATCCAAAGGGTTTTGGCTTGCACCTTAAAATGGAAGGCGTTCACTCTGGCCCTCCTGTACATCCCTCTCATCCTGCCCTTGGACTGCTTTACACTCTTTTTCTTATAAAACACATCCAGGATAAAACAGATCATTTCTACATATATATAAAAATACCAATTCAATTGCTGTACTTCAGTGTTACCCCCAAGGACTCTGCCTGGCAGTATTGCTTACACCCCAAACACTTCTCACAGGAAAAAATATTTCAAGTTTCAGACTCGTGATCCAATAAAAGCACCTAAACAAGAATTTGGAGCCACACTGCCCAAAATATTGTGTGAGTAACACAGGCAGCAATCTGAGAGCAGGTCTCACCCAGCCTGAGCTCTTTGGGAGCATCTGCTTAGAGAACAGCTGCTGCTGTGTGCACACATGTTACCCCAGCTCGAGCCCCTGCACAATCCCAAGAGCAACTGTGCCACCAGTGAGACACTGGGACGGACCCTGCAGGTTCCTGTGCTGCCTCACACCGCTGACAACGCTGGCTCACGGCTCGTTCTGCCCCTCTCCCAGCCCAGCCGAGTTCAACGTATCAGAGGCCATTTCAGGTAACACTGTATCAAACCTTCACTCTTGGGATTTTCTTCTTTCCAAGTTTTCAGCCCAGCCTTATCCGAGGACACAAAAATTTTGACGAAAACCTCATAGAAAGCCTTTGTGGTTCAGTAAAAACCCAAACTGCCAAGAGCAAGAGCCAGTGGCCAGACTGAGCCCTGCACACTGATATACCATGACTGATAACACCCTTAAAAAACAGCCAAAGCAGCAGTTTTCTCTCCCATCATGTCTCTGTGCTCGAGTCCACTGGGATTATTCCTACTCAATCCACATTCTGCAGGCTTCTGCTCCTGCCACAAGCTGCAGCAACAAAGGTCAGAAACTGGCTGTCCCCTCGTTATCCTGACAGGGACAGCCACCACACACTCCCAGAGACCAGAACAACCCTGAGATGATGATAGGAGCACTCTCCACGGGGTTTAAAATAGCCAGAGCATAAACAGCCAGCCATGATTACTGAAGCAGTTACACTGAGACACCCACAGCAACTCAGAGTGCTCCTTCCAGCCTGTAGCTTCACTCCCATCCAACTTCCAAAGCATCTGGGCTGCTACAACAGGCAGATTTCTTTCCCTCCCCATACGCTGCTTTGTGGAAATGCTGCCTCCAGCCCCATCAGCTCCCTCTCCTGCACAGCCACCACGTTCACTCCACTGAAACTCCGGAGTGAAACTCTCGGCGCTTTGCAGAGCTCACACAAAACTCCTCTGGTGATGCTGTCGCTACTTCCCAAGGCTTTGAAGGCTCTCATGACCCTACACAGTCCCCATTATGTCCCGGGATTCTTTACTCTTGAATAGCAGCGTCAAGAGTCAGTCCACAAGCACCCACCAGTAACAAAGACTCCACACATCCAGCTTTTCTCCTGTCACAAACCAGCCTGGAGACACAAGTGCTCTCAGAGTGTTGACTCCTGACCCTCGGCGTGCACTGAGCTACAACCAAGCAGCTTCCCTGAGTTACCTGACACAAGATTCACCCTCCCCACGACAGTCCTGCACTGCCTGTGTGTGCCCCAGGCCCCCACAGCCACATTTACCGTATTCAGCACCCACTGCTGTGTCTCCCAGGCCTATCACCCACTGCCGAGGAGCAAGAGCTCTTCCAAAGCACCTGTGAGCCCACAAACACTGTGAAAAAGTCCTCACGATGCCCTGAGGGCCACTAAAGTAAGGGACAGAACAGGGCAGAGAAGCAAGACTCAGCTGGAACACAACTTCCTTTATGTAACTCACTAACGGATCCACAGCTGGAAAATCCAACAGTCTAAAATCACACTCCAAATACCTCGCTTCCCACTGCTACCTACTCCACAAGCAAAAGTAAGGTTTTCTCTTCAGTTTTCTTCTCCACCTGAGCTTTAACCTGATCAGTAGGTCACATGAAGCTTCACAAAGCCTCCAAGGTAACCTACAACCAAAGCAGAGATGTTAACACAGACCCGACACTACCCATGAAACCAAAGAGGGCTACAAAGTGAGCTGTGAGGGAGTGGGCTTACAGCTGGTTCTCGAAAAAAAATAATTTACATAGTGCTCAAGAGGAGAAACACTGTGGGAGGGCTGTTTCCTACACCTGAATCTTGTACAGATTCCAAACTGACAGCTACACGTTTCTCAGGGAAAAGGATACAAATTCCCTGCCTGAGTCACCAAGGTAATACCAGTGGACTTCAAGTACCGTCGAGGGCCTTTTCCTGGTAAAAGACACTGATGATCAAGCAAACACTGTCCTAAGACGGCAGTGGACTGGGCAGCAGTGTTTTTCCAGAAAGCCAGGACAGGGAGCACGGCACAGCTCCCGCTCCGGGAGAAGGCAAGCTCGTAGCTTTCCCCACAAGCCTGCGGGATGACTCAGGCTGTAGAACAGCGCTGGCTCCATTAAAAGAGCAAACCACACTACTGTGTGACAGGTTTACTGCGCTCAGCGCTCCGCTGCCCGACTCCGCGATCCTTGTCGCTGCTGGAGGAGCCACAGGATCCCTTGGACACGGGGCTCC
>VZRX01018321.1:1414-19063 GCA_013398075.1 Notiomystis cincta | reverse complement strand
GGGCCTGAAGGAGCAGCGCGGGCCTGAGGGGATCGCGGGCGCCTGAGGGGATCGCGGGCGCCTGAGGGGATCGCGGGGGCCTGAGGGGATCGCGGGCGCCTGAGGGGACCCACGGGCCTGAGGGGATCGCACGGACTTGGGACCCCGCCGGCCCCGGCGGGATTTCTCCGCCCCGGCCCCTTGCGGAGCTGTCGCACTCCCCGCCCTCCAGGAGATGCCGCCCGGGCCCAGCGCGGAGCCCCCGGCGCTGTCCCGGGCAGGCCAGGAGTGCGCTTGGGTCAGGCAGAGCCCTCCTGGAGCGCTTTAGTGGCCGCAGGGGCAGCTGATGTGTCCTGCTGGAGCCTGTGGTGGGTCCTGGCCCTGGAAAGCGCCGCTCACGTTAAATGGCACTGAAGGCACCGCTGGTGTCACGCTCTCCCCGCTCCTTCCTCCTGCCCGGGGGGGTTGAGGGTCCCCGGTGCTGCCTCTGGGCCATAATGGGCCGTTCTCAGGCTGACTTTGCTGCCAGAATTCTGCGAGGATTCAGCATTTCTGAAAGCTGTAGCAAAGGATTTGTTTTTAATTACTTTCTGTCCACATTTGTTACGGAGAAAATAAATTCATAAAAATGGCTTTCTGGGTGGGGTGGTTTTTTTGCTGGTTTTTTTTTTTTTTTTTCAACTACTTGGTTCATTTTGTGATTTCTTGCTCTTTGTTTCCTGTTGATTTTGGGCACCCCTTGATTGCCAAGTTCCTGCACAGCTCATTGAGCCGATGTCCCAGCACAAGGGAATGCACCTTTCACCACTGGAAAGGCTCAAACACCAATCCCAAGTAGTCCTGGCTCTTCAGGCCAGTCCTGGCTTGGGGTAAATCTGCTTTTCTTCCAGCATTTTCTGCTTTCCCTTTGTGTGGCCCAGGCAATGCCTGATCCCAGTGACTGGAAGTGACATCACAGATTCCTTTTCTCCAGGAGATGCTCCTGTGGTCCCTGAGGGCGGGACAGCCCCTTGCTCAAACCTGGCCAGGGCAAACATGGCTGGCACAGGGCACAAAAGGCTTCCCAACCCTTGGGAGTATCTCTGGAAGCAACTTTATCCTGTTTTGGGGGCAATTCCCCAAGTATCCCCGAGTCCCAGCTCTAAGGACTTCACATCAACCAAGATTAAAGTAACCTTTTTCTAGAGTCCCCAGGAAAAGTGTTGGATTTTGTGCCCAGAAGGAGATAGAAAACTGGTTTTGCTGTGGTTCTGTTCCCAGGGCCTGCTGTTTGCTGATCTGCTGTCTGCTGCCAGCTGGATGCAAACTGCTCCACGAGATAAGAAAGGGAAACAGGAAAGTCATTTTCATAAAGGTTTTTCACAAGGTAAGGCCTGAGACACCCAGGAATGATTCCATAGAATCACAGAGTTGGAAGAGACCTTAAAGATCCTCCCAGTTCCACCCCTACCCTGGGCAGGGACACCTTCCACTATCCCAGGCTGCTCCAAGCCCTGTCCAAGCTGGCCTTGGACACTTCCAGGGGTGGGGCAGCTTTTCACACCCCCCTCCCAGCATTTGGGGAGATTCCACCTGCAGCTTCCTCCCTTGTGTGTCCCAGGGCCAGAGCTGCTCCTGCAGCCCCTGTGGCCAAGCCCCATCCTGGGGACCCTGCTGTGCCCTGAGCTCCTAAGGGAGGTACTGAGTGATGATCCCATGCCAACATCTCCTGCTCCCAAACATCAGAGCATTGCTGGAGGAGCTCTCTGAGTCCTGCCTTGTCCTCAGATGACTCCTGTCTCCATGTGCCTTTCTTCACCATCTCCCTCTGATCAGCTCTGTTCCCCAGGATCAAGTTGCAGCGCTGTATTAGGGAAAAAAACTCTTGAAGGGTTTAGGGAAAGGCACAAGAATTGAAAGGAATACAAACTTCCCAGCTGAGCTGGCTAAATCTGGTTATTCCAGGCTTTGATAACTTAGGAGGCCTTGGTTAGAAGGTGGAAAAAAGTCACTCTAAAGGAGGAAGGACACAACTGGAAAAGGAAGAATCTCCAGTGTTGGGCACACACTGATGGGCAAGTTTCAAAGAAAAAAAACTCCCAGAAAAAAGGGACCAGGAGCAGCTCCTGTCCCAAAGGTGCTCTGCCAGCAGTACCACCCCAGTTATGGAGTCATGGAATGGTTTGGGTTGGATCCCAAATGCCAGCCTTGTTCCAATGCCAGCCTGTGACAGTTCCAAAATGAGCAAAAATGGTTTTTCCACCCAATATGTAACTGGGGACTCGGTGCCACAGTGCAGCTGCTGGCAGCTGACAGACCACAGAAATCACAGACTGATGCTCTGACATCTTTTAAATTCAAACCCTCTTAGGCAGAAGGGTCTGGTGCTCCAAAGGAGGGCAGAACCCCAGTGGGTGAGGGGTGTGCAGCACTCAGAGGAGCCCCACGATCCAGGGAGGGAGGGGTGCTCCATTCTGCCACCAGGATTTTAAACTCATCGTTGCTGAGGGGTCCAGGCTGGGGTCAGGGCGAGGCAAAGGATCTCCCAAGCTGGGCACATCCCTGGAAAGGCATCACATCCCCATGTGGGCTTTGTGAGCCAAGGTCAGGACCCTGCAGAATCTGGAGGCCAAGGGGGAAGCTCCCAAATCCTCAGGCCAGGACACCTCCCTGGCCCCTTGACTGCCACCTCCTTTGTCCCACAGCTGAATGCTTGGACAAGAGAGTTGGACAAGGAGCATTTGGACAGTGCTCTCAGGCACAGGGAGGGATTCCTGGGGCTGTCCTGTGCAGAGCCAGGAGTTGGATTTGATAATCTTTGTGGGTCCCTTCCAACTCAGGATACTCTGTGATTCTGGGAAGTGCTTGGCTCAGCGAGTGAGAGCTGATGTGTGCTCAGGAGCTTCAGGGAGCTGCTGCCACCAGATCTCCCCCAGCACACGGTGACTCCTCACTGCACCACAGACTCTGGCCTGGTTCACACAGCCCAAGGCCACACAGAATATTGCAGAGCACTTTATTTTTGTTATTTTGTGGCAGTAAAGTGGCCCTGTCACACGGGACCTCTGAGGGACACTGCTGGTGCAACTGCAGCACTAAAAACACCGACTGCAGCACTTTTAGTCAGGGGACCAAAGCCACTTTTGACACCAGGCTGGCACTGGAACCCCATCCCTGCAGGTATCCCTGGTGAAAGCTGTCACTGGGCAGCCTGCCCTCCAGATGAAGCCAGCAGCTCTACCTGCTTTCTCAGGGCAATGGAAAAAAAAGGGAATTAAAGGAAGGAAGTGCTGCTGCCATGCCCATCCTGTCCCAGAGCCAGCTCTGTCACACTGCTGCTGCCAGATCACAGCCCTTCACCCAGGGGATGCCAGGGAAATCACTGTTTTCCTGGCCTGGCTTTTGGCTGGGGACAGGCCACATGTATGCAGCCTCTATCTAGGGGCAGGTCTGGGCACCACAATAGGAGAAAGATCTAAAGCTGTTAGGGAGCATCCAAAGCAGGGACACGAGGATGGTGGAGGGCCCAGAGGGGCCACACAAGAAGCAGCTGAGGGCACTTGGCCTGTCCAGCTGGAGCAGAGGAGACTGAAGTCAGACCTCCCCAGGGGCTGCAGCTCTGATGTCTCTGTGACCAGGGACAGGACTCAAGGTAATAGCTGGAGCTGTGTCAGGGTGATTTAGGTTGGATATCAGGAAAAGGTTCTTTCCCCAGAGAGTGGTAGGACACTGAACAGACTCCCCTGGGAATGGCCCCAAGGCTACCAGAGCTCCAGGAGAGTTTGGACAAAGCTCTCAGGGACAGGGTGGGATTGTTGGAGTGTCTGTGCAAGGCCAGGATCCTTGTGGGTCCCTTCCAGCCCAGGTTACTCCGTGACTCTGTGGTTCTGATCTCAGCAGGGGCTGCAGTGTTTGTAGGTTGCTGTAGAGTTGATTCCTGTGCCCACCCCAGCCTCACACAGGTGTCAGCACCAGGCTGGTTGGAGGTGCCATGGTGCTGGTCCAGGGAGGTGCCTTGCTGGTTTTTTATGCATCTAAAATCTTCCAGCATCATGTGTGACTTCTTGTTTCCTCTGCTTGAGGAAATAGCAGCAAACAGGGATGGAGGGAATGTCAATCAAGACACGATCTGGAAAAGCAAATTGTTGGCCAGAGGAAGGCCAGGGAGGACAATGGGAGCAGTTTCAATCCTGCCACTTCTTGTTGGCTGGGCAGAGGCACTGGGCAGCACTGGGCTCTCCGTTCCCAGGCAAGCTCAGGTGTTGCAGGTGTCCACAGGAGGCCACAGAGATGTTTTTAGGGCTGGAGCCAGGGAGAGCTGGAGAAGAAAAGGCACAGGGGAGACCTTAGAGTCCCTGCCACTGCCTAAAGGGGCTCCAAGAGAGCTGGAGAGGGACTTTGGACAAGGGCCTGAAGTGACAGGACAAGGAAGAATGGCTTCCCACTGCCAGAGGGCAGGGTTAGATGGGATATTGGGCAGGAATTCCTCCCTGTGAAGGTGGCGAGGCCCTGGCACAGGTTGCCCGGAGAGGCTGTGGCTGCCCCTGGATCCCTGTCAGTGGTCAAGGCCAGGTTGGACAGGGATTGGAGCAACCTGGGCTAGGGAAAGTTGTCCCTGCCTATGGCAGGGTGTGGGAATGAGATGAGCTTTAAGGTCCCTTCCCACCCAAACCATTTCATGATTCCAAAATTGTATGAAACCTCATTCCTGGAGTTTAGACTCACTTCTTGGACCAGGTACTACAGCTCTGCTCTGAACAGAAGTGAGACAGAAATATTGCTGGTGTTGGTGTGCTGAGGGTAGAACCAAAAGCAAGAGGCCAGGCTCTGTGGGCAGGAGAGCCACCAACTGCTTAGGGACCTGCAAGAAGGCAGCAGGGGAGCCAGGCAGCCCCTCCACCACACCAAAGAGCCAACCAGGGCAGGTCAGTGAAGCCTGACTGGAATGGGACAAGGTTTTCCCCAGTGCTGGAGGAGGAAGTGATTCACTTGATGTTGTAGCCAGCCTTTTGTTGACGAAGCAAACAACATGTTGGCTGTATCCACAGGCCCTCCCGGGGCTGGGAACAGCAGCCAGATGGTTTGCTGGGGTTTCTGAGGTACCACTGAAACAAGCAGCTCCCTGCCAGGCCCTTCCTTCCACTCTCTGCGTTTGAAGATGCTCGAGCTGTGTCCACAGAAGGGCAGGGGAGCACAAGTCTGTGAGGAGCAGCTGAGGGAGCTTGGGGGGCTCAGCCTGAGGAAAAGGAGACTCAGGGGGGGACCTTCTCTCTCCACAGCTCCCGAGAGGAGGGTGCAGCCAAGTGGGGGACAGGCTCTGCTCCCAGGGAACAAGGCACAGGACAAGGAGAAATGGCCTCAAGCCAGCACTAGAGGAGGTTTATGCTGGATATTAGGGAAAATTTCTTCACCCAAAAGGGCTGTCAAGAACTGGCACAGGCTGCCCAGGACAGTGGTGGACTCTCCATCCGTGGAGGAATTTAAAAGACATGTACCCTTGGGGACATGGGTTAGTGGTGGACTTGGCAGTGCTGGGGTAGTAGTTGGACTTGATGGTCTTGAGGATCTTTTCCAACCTAAATGATTCTTTAATTCTATGATTTTAATTAAATGTGAGCCATGGGCAACTCTGAATCGAGATCCTTGTGCTGTAAGCCTGTGACAGCCTCCAGAGACCGTGGCAATGTGGGTCTGTGGGGACTGTCAAGGTCTCCTGGCACCCAGGGGCACTCCTGGACAGAAAGCAGTGGGACCCTGAGCATGTTCAGGACCTTCATCCCCTTTCCCAGCCTGTGTCTACCTAGTTTGGCTCCACAGAGGCCATGGGTGACCACACTGAGGGTTTTGCTGAAGTGAAGGTTCTCCCCTCATCCCCACAGCAGTTTTCTTGCCATTCTGGGTAGTTGGGTCCATCAGATGTGATGTGAAATCCCTGGTGGCTGTTCCTGTCTCATCCTTCAGGTGTTTGGCAGGGGTTGCTGGGAGGATTTGCTCCGTCACTTTCCCAGGGTCAGAGGTGACATTGAGCAGGCTGTAGTTCACCTCCTCAAAGCTGGGTGGGAAGTTTCCTTCTCCCACTCATCAGGAACCTCCTGATTGCTACAACATCTAAAGAGATCAGAGAGGAACCTTGCCAGGACATCATCCATCTCCCTCATCATCCTTGAGTGCATCCCACCTGCTCCTACAGGCTTGCATATGTGTTCCCTAATCTATTTTCCTCCAGGATGGGAATACCTCACCACTGCTTGGAACAGGGAACTGGAAGCCTTGAGGACCTCACTGGCCACCAAGAGCCTGGCTGCAGGAAGCCCCTGCTGTGTTGCCAGCACTCATGGGCACTGCTTCCCAACCTGGCATCTCTTGGAAGTGTGTGAGGTGGGAGCGTCCAGGGCGCTGTGAGTCACCCTCTGCTGGATGGAATTTGAGTCTGTTTTGCCTCTGGCAACCTGCTGAGCTGAATGAATGCAATCTTGGAAATCTACTGCCCTTGACAGATTAAATCTCAGTAAATTCTGGTTTCCTTTCTGGTTTTCCTTTCTTTTGGTTCCGCTCAGACCACGTCTTGTCAGATTTGGGGCTTTCCAGGATATGCAAGTTTACGGATATCGAAACCTGGCACAGCCACCAGTGCCTGGATTTCCTGTGGGCTGAGAAACCTCGTGGATGCCCTGTGTGGGAGAGCTCCGGCACTCTTCAGGCTGCCTTCTGCTGCCAGAGCTCCTTTCATTTTCACTTTCCTGGGTGCTGGGGGCTGTGCAGCTCCACCCGTGGCTCCAGAAGCCCCTACGTCGCAGAGGCTCCGGGTGTGTGTCTGCAGCAGCCTCTGGAAGGAGCTCCAGCTGCCCAAGTGGGAGCGCAGAGCCGGGAACCACAGCGCAGGAAACCCGGGGCTGGCGGCTGGAAACTGCTCCGGTGAGTGCGGCCAGAGCAGCGACAGCCCTGTGGCTGCGGAGCAGGGCGGGCTGGCATCCACTTGGGAGCGGCGTGGCCAGCCAGGCTCTGTCTTGCCGAGCCCACTTGGGCACAGGGGACAGCCCTAAGGTGGGAAGCGCGGGGGGAGGCTCCCCAAAGGGTTGTGTGCTTTGGGGTGCTCAGTGAGTGCTGGGCGCACGCATCCCCCTGATCTGCTCGTATCCGCTCCTGCAGTGCTGCTGTGGGCGCTGGGGACAGGCAGCTGCCGACCCCTCTCCGCCGCAGATGTCCCGGGAGCCGTGGCGGCCGAGGCAGCGCTCAGCCCCGCTGATCCCGCAGGCCCGCGGCGGGCGGGCGCAGCGAGCCGTGTACGTGCTGCTGGCGCTCTGTGCCGGGGCTCTGCTCCTCGCCAGGCAGCCCCTCGTGCCCACCGCCCGCAGCCTCATCTTCCACTTCGCCACCCTGCAGATCGGGGCGCTGCTCAAGGGCACCTGCTACCTGGCCGAGGAGATCTTCCACCTCCACTCCAGGTGAGCCTGCGGGGCTGGCCGCCTGCGGTGCTCCTGGGACCACCCTGGGGGCAAGGGCGTTGCACCCTCGGCGTGTGGTGTGGTTTGCTCCTGGTCTCTGTGCTCACACGTGCCCTCTGTGGCAATGCTGTGCTGCGCCCAGCAGCACACGCTGCCTTCTGTCACCCTCCGGTCCCTCTCATCTCTTGCTCCCTCTCCCACCCTCTCCCCCTCTCCCACCTGCCCAGCTCCCCCATATGTCCATGGATGTCTCCTCTCTGTGGTAACTCCCTAGCGTGCCCTTTCCCTGGGGAACGAATCTTGGCCCCCAGCCCTTCCCCACCACCCAGTGCTGGAGGCCAGGGGCTGTTGTCTTCCTTTGCTGTCAGGGTGACATTCTGTCTGCTCCCTCTGAGTCCCACAGGTGCTGCAAGGGACCGAAGCCCTCTCCTGGCTGGGGGCACTGGGGTGTGCTGGGCAGGGTCCCACAGGGCTCTGTAGCACTCTGGAAGGCTGGTGCTGCTGGCCAGGAGGTGGGAGCAGCCCTGGCCAGTGCCCTGTGGGCTGCAGAGGGCGGCCACCGGTGTGACTCCTGTCTCCCTCTCCCACCCAGGCACCACGGCAGCTTCTGCAGAGCCCTGAGCACCTGCTTCCCCCCGCGCTGGCACGGGCCCATGCTGCTCGTCTGTGGCTCAGCCTACGTGGCTCTCCTCGGGGATGGGCAGCCACTTGGCCTCCACCTCCTCCTGGGCAGTCTGTGCCAGCTCCTCATCCTCGCCCTGGGGCTCCAGGTAAGGTTCCCACACCTCCAGCCTGGCTGGCTGCCCAGAGAGCTCTTCAGCCCTGAGCAGCCATGGGGGCACGTAGCCAGCTCTGTGCGGCCCTCTGCATGTCCAGCCCACCCAGAGTCGGCCTGGCAGGGGGAACACTCTCAGCTCAGCCTTGCAGAGGTGGTCTCCCTGGCCCCATGCTGCCAGGAGTGTTGGCAGAAGGGACAAGCTGACTCCTAATAAGCCCAGCCACTCTAGGGGATGGCATGGCCCCCCAACATGAAAAACAGGGGTATTTTAAATCTGTCAGTCAAGCTGGCGCTTGAGGGGAAAGCAGAGCCTGTATGTTCTGAATTATCAGTGTGGTCTTTTCCCAGAGCCAAGCCCCAGGTGCCTCTGCAGCATTGGGAGGGCTCTGCTGTGCCCCAGCAGTGCTGGAAGGGTCACACAGGCTGCAGAAGGTGCTTCTGTCAGGTGCCTGTGGGACTGGACACCGATCTCCACCTAAATGCACACACGGAGCTGGCAGAGCCCACTGGGAATCCCACCATCAGGCACTGGGATGTCTCCTCTCCCATACTGGAAGCATAGGGCAGATGCACAAGTTGCACTGGGACACACAATGCAAGTGGAAGGTGCAGCCAGGGAAATGCCTGGCCCACTCCAGCCCCAGTTCCCTCCTCTGCAGGGGCTGTGGGGCTGTCAGGGGCTCTGCTCCACTGCCCTGCATGGTGGGGGAAGGGGCTGGTGGGGTTGTTCACTCTCCAGATCTCTTTGGAGTTCTCCAGTCCTTGTGGAGAACTGACTGTTGCAGAAGGGCCCAGGTGGCTGCTATCATCACCTGGTCTGTCTGTCCTTCCCTCCACAGAAGCCCTCAGCAGTGGAGATGTCTGAGATGTCCGAGAGGTCCAAGCAGAACGTTGCTCACGGGCTTGCCTGGTCCTATTACATTGGGTACCTAAAAATAGTCCTGCCACGTACGTAGCAGTTTCCCTGCATTCTCATACCTCCAGCTAGAAATAGCTCCTAATAACAATCCTCCCACTTTCACAGTGTTAGCAGGGAAATGGGGAGCAAGGCAGAATGCAGCTGTACTTACACCAAGCACCTCTGCCTGATGCTCTCTTCCACCAGGGATTAAAAACTCCATGGAGGAATTCAGCAGAGCCAATCCCAACCTGCTGACATGCAGGAAGACCTGGAAGCTCCACATCCTGATTCCTCTGAACTGTGATATCTATGATGACCTGGAGAAAGCTGACAGCAATATCCAGTACGTGACAGACCTCACTGAGACCACCCTGGCCCGAGCTGGCACCAAAAAGAGGGTCTACAAACACAGCCTCTATGCAATCAGGGATGAAGAAAATCAGGTATGCTGAGAGCAGCATTTGGGAGCATGATCCCAAAAGTCTTGCTGGCCCCAGAAGCAGATGTAAGGACAGGAGACTGTCCCCTCTCCTATTAGCTACTCCCAGCTTTCACCAGGCTTCCACAAGATGGAGAGATCCCATTCCTGTAGCCCTTCCTGCTGGCTGTCTCCTCCCAGGCTCAGCTGCAGGAATGGTGGGCTTGCTTAACCCCTCCTGGAGCTGATTTAAGTCCAGAAAACAGTAGAAAACTGAGCAGAAAAAAGCAGATGTGGGCTACAGAGCATCGCTTCCCATAGGATGAATATTCCCTTGTGTTGTGAAGAGGTGCTTGAAGATGTCTGTGTGAGTCATTATTTGACTCTCCCCCTTTCCCCAGTCACCCCTTTTCCAGGCTGGTGAGCCCTAAATCTCTCCATCTCACATTGCATTCATCTCCTCCCACATTTCCCGGCAGACTGGCCCTGTCCCTTCCCCTTGGAGGAGGGTTGCTGTGGATGGAGACGTTGGCAGAGCTCTGCTCCTCACCTGGGTCCCCTGGTTTGCCCTTTGGCAGTGGCTGAGCTCTGAGCTGCAGTTTTTCAAGCCCTGCCTGCAGGGCCCTGAGCCTCTCGTGGCCCTGCTGCGGGGGAAGCACAGTCGGCCGCGGGCTTTTCCCGCTACGCTGCACGCACTGATGCTCTGCTCCATCTGCCAGGCTCCTGCTGAGTCACTGCTCCCTGGGAGCTCCAGCAGCTCTGAGCCTGGACCTGGCCTTCCAGTAATGTCTGCCCCTCAGCTTCCTGCCCAGTCCCTCGAAGTGACAGAGGGCCCATCACAGGCACCTGCCCCGGGGCACGGCAGTAACTGCCTGCCAAGGCTGGGAACTTCCTGCTTCTCTGCATTTACACGGGATCATGCCCCTCTTCCTTCTAAGTCACACCAGTAAATTCCAGTTTACCCAGTGTTAGACTTACTGGTAACCTCACTCCTCCCTGGCACGTTATGGCTTTATCAGATTTCTCCTTGTTTCTTTGCTCAGCCTCCTTCCAGCTGTGCCTCCACCTTTCCAATGTTTATGCTCTTCTCCGCCCTCCAGCTCTCTGTTAGGATGCTCAGACTTAGAATAAGGTAATAATAAAATATGCTGGGTTGGAAAGGACCCACAAAGATTATCAAGTCCAATGCCTGGCCCTGCACAGACATCCCAAAAATCCCACCCTGTCCCTGAGTCCAAGTGCTCCTGGAGCTCTGGCATCCCTGGGGCCATGACCATCCCCTGGGGAGCCTGTTCAATGTCCCACCACCCTCTGGGGAAGAACCTTTTCCTGATGTCCAACCTAAACCTCCCCTGACACAGCTCCAGCTGTTCCTTCAGGTCCTGTCACTGGTCACAGAGAGCAAAGATTGGTGCTGCTCCTCCACTTTCTTTTGTATAGCAGAAAGCCACCAATAAAGTGTGATCACAGGGAAGGGATGTCTCCCTAGGGGATGAAATTCCCTGGGGAAGATCACCCTCCAGGCTGCTCTTGGGAGCACTGACAAAGCCAGTGGCTGCACCCCTTGGGCAGATGCAGCTCCCTGAGCCCACCTGGAGACACCTGGAACTGTCAGGCCAGCTGCTCTTCCCCTGCTCTGCATGGGGCCAGACCCAGTGTCCCTGCCCCAGCATTCCAGCACACAGCACAGGTGCAAGGCAGGTCCTGAGTGCTCTGCCCAGTGCCAGGGTCCCCCAGCAGCCCTTTGGCCAGTCCTCCTGTCCCCATGTCTTTCCCTTCCATCCCTGCAGCTCTGGCACTGTGCTGTGGAATATGCCACCCCTCTGCAGTCCCTCTATGCCATGTCCCAGGATGAGTGTGCTGCCTTCAGCCGGAAGGAGCGCCTGGAGCAGGCCAAGCTTTTCTACAGGACCTTGGAGGAGATCCTGAAAGGCTCCAAGGAGTGTGCAGACACCTACCGGCTCATTGCCTACGAGGGTGAGTGAGGGGGAAGGGATTGGAGTGCCCAGGACAGAGGCTGAGCTCTTCTAGCCCTGAGTATTTTCAGAACAGGATCTGTGCAGAGCTCGCCTGATGTCCCAAACCAGGGAGCCATGGTGGCCCCTGCTGCCATGGGAGGAAGGAAGGGGCTGCCTTCCCACGTGAAACAGGAACCTCACTGAGCATGGCATCACTGGCTGGGTGAGGGAGGGGATTGTCCCACTCTGCTCTGAGCTGGGGCAGTTCTGGGCACCACAATATGAGAGAGATCTAAAGCTGTTACAGGGTGTCCAAAGCAGGGACATGGGGGTGGTGAGGGGCCCAGAGGGGCCACATGAGGAGCAGCTGAGGGCACTTGGCCTGTCCAGCTGGAGCAGAGGAGACTGAGGTCAGACCTCCCTGAGGGCTGCAGCTCCTCCCAAGGGGCAGCTCCAATCTCTCTGAGACCAAGGGAATGGCTGGAACTGTGCCAGGGGGGTTTAGTCTGGATATCAGGAAAAGGTTCTCCCCTCAGAGAGTGGTGGGACACTGAACAGACTCCCCTGGGAATGGTCCCGGCCCCAGGGCTCCCAGAGCTGCAGAAGTGTTTGGACAGTGCTCTCGGGGACAGGGTGTCTGTGCAGGGCCAGGAGCTGGACTGGACGATCCTTGTGGATCTCTTCCAGCTCAGGGTATTCCATGATGCTAAGGACTTCTTGCTGTTGGTCTGAGGAGCAGGGAAGGTGGTGGCAGCACTGGTTGTCCCAGCTAAATCCCCAAGGGGACCTGAGACAAGCTGTCTAGTGCCAGGATTGAGTCTAACAGCAGGCAGCCAGGGGAAGCAGCAGCTCCCCTCGCTGTTGATGTTCCTGGAAGAAGCTGCTGGGGCTGTCAAGCCCTCCCCAGCAGTGGGATAAGTGTGTGCTGGCTCAGTGCCATTCCTGCTGACAGGGGATGGGAGGGAGCGAGGCTTTCCCCCATTCCCAACATCTTTTCATCTCCCATCTCCTCACCTCCGCCAGATGAAATCAGCATCTTGCTGTAATGAATGTCGCTTTGTTCAGAGGAAACTCAGCACTCTCCCTGATGGGGAGAAGCATTTCCATCCAGCGAGGCAGTTCCCATCACAAGCACTACTGGGAATCCAGCACAGAGTGCCTGGGATTTTACACTCCTCCCAGCACTCTGTGTTTGAATTTTTTTCCCCTCTGCCATGCTGAAGCAAAAGCTGTATTTTGACTGTGCAGGAAATTCTGCATATTTTGGGGCATCTCACAGAGACTTTGCTCCCTGCCCAGAGCTCTGCCTCAGGACAAGCAGTAAGGAAGGTTTTGTCTTTCTTCTGTTCCAGAGCCAGAAGAAGCAGAGCCCCACTTCTTGTCCAGAGAGATCGTGTGGCACTTGCGGCAGGAGCATCACGAGGAGGTCTCTGTGCTCGAGGAGAGCCACCCCCACACCCCATCCACGGCCCTGGACTCGGCAGAGCTCAACCTCCAGATCAGTGTGTCAGACCTGCCACAGCCACTGCGCTCTGATGGCTTCTAACACACAGCCCCTCACTGCTCAGGTCACCTTTCCTCCACCCCCTTCCTCTTTGCTGTCCATGGCAGTGACCCCCAGCTCCCACCCAAACCTCCTGTGCACACCACGGTTACTGGAGCAGCTGACTCAGCCCACAGCCCTGTGACATGCTTCCCATTTTCTTTGTTATGTACAGCTCATGTATTCTTCTGTGGGTGTATTGGGGTTTTTTATCTGCTTTCATTTGTGTCATATAAAGCACTTTCCTCTCTGGGACAAGTTGCAGTGTCCTAAATCTTGGGCACAATGTGCAGACTGTCCCACGTGGGATAGGAAACAGTTCTTCCCTCAGAGGGTGGTGGGACACAACAGGCTCCCCAGGGAATGGTCATGGCTGTAAGAGCTCTAGGAGTGCTTGGATGATGCTCTCAGGGACAGAGTGAGATTGTTGGGGTGTCTGTGCAGGGCCAGGAGTTGGACTGGATGATCCTTGTGGGTCCCTTCCAACCCAGGACATTCTGTGATCCTGTGATATGCCGTGGTCTGGGATGGGGCTTTGGAAATCCCAGCCACAAGTGTGCCTGTGTGTGCTGGGGCAAACACACCCAGCCCACATGGCCTGACTCATGGGAGAGCTTCTGCAGGCACAGGGAGCACGTGCAGGACTTCCAGGGGAGCCTCCAGCCTGGCAGAGAGTGTTGGTGGCAGAGCAGGCTCAGCCAGGATGGAGAGATGCTGATGGGAGGGCTGGGTGGGTGCAGGCTGGAGCTGAGACAACAGCCCTGCTCCTGCCCTTGGCTGCCCAGCCCCTTTTAGAATCACAGAACCCCGGAATCACTAAAGGCTGGAAAAGCCCTCTAAGGTCATCGAATCCAACCATTAACCCAGCACTGCCAAGGCCACCAGTAACCACTGTCCCCAGGTGCCACATCCATGTGTTTTTTTAACATTTTCAGGGGACAGTGACTCCACAGTGACTGCCCTGCACAGCCCATTTCAATGCCTGACAATGCTTTCAGTGAATAAATTCCTCCTGATGTCCAGACAGACCCCCCTGGTGCAGTTTGAGGCCATTTCCTCCAGTGCTGTCCCTTATTCTCTGGGAGCAGAGCCCCACCTGGCTGTTAAGGAATTGTAGAGAGGGAGATGGTGCCCTCTGAACCTCCTTTTCTCCAGGCTGACCCCTCTTCAACTCCTTCAGCTTCTTCTTATCTTGAGCTCCAGACTTTTCCCCAGCTTCATTCCCTTCTCTGGACCCGCTCCAGCCCCTCAAAGTCTTTCTTGCTGTGAGGGGCCCAGAACTGAACACAGAATTCCAGATGCCTCACCTGGGCTACACATGCAGGGCTCTACCTTTCATGCATATGGAAGAACATGGTGGGAAATCCCTCCCCAGCTCCAGCCCAGTGAGCTTTCAGGAGAGATTTGGCTGCATGTTGGTCCTGCTGGGACTGGGAATTGGAACCCATTTCAGATGCAGTAAAACCTTAATCTGCAGCCTAATCTCTGGCTACTGCATCTGTGCAAAAATGGCAAAAACGGCAGATGAAAGGGCTGTGAAGGGAGGGCTGGGACAGCACAGGCCACTGCAAAGAGCCAGTTGGTTTGCAGAGGTATCAGCAATCATCTCTGGGATGAGCCAAGTGCCTGGTGCTGGACTGACTGGAGAGGGAAGACAGCAGGAGAGGCAGCTCCTGCTCCTGATAGGAGACAGCCTGGGTGCAGGGAGTGGGGGTCTGGCCCTGGGGTGTGGGCAGGATGTGGGTCCTGGTCACCCGAGCAGCATTCCCAAGGGCACAGAGCAAATGCTGCGGGCACCTGCTGAGATGAAAGGGAAGTGCAGGGCATCGGGGCTGAGCTCAGCAACACGGGCACAGCCAGCAGCAGCTGTGTGAGCAGCAAAGCCACTGCAGTCCCCGAGGGCTCACACCTCCAAACCCGTCCTCGTGGGGCACAGCTCCGTGTCCCCCTTGGTGCCCTGCTCCCTTCTCAAGTGGAGGCTTCTTATCTCGCCCATCACTGCAGCCAGGCGGGGCTGGAGATGCCGATAAGCTCAGGCCACATTAGCAGGGACAGGCTGAAAGACAGGCACAAGCCCAGAGGAAATGTGACAGCACACCCTTGTTCCAGCGGCAGCCGTGCTGCCAGCCACTGCTCAAGGGCACAGCCGGGGCCAAGGTGAAAGCCTCTGCTGGCAGCAGGAACCAGAGGCAGGGCTGGATCAGAGGCAGGAAAATCAAACCTCAGAAGTGGCAGCTCGCTGCTAAGCTGGCAAACACAGGATAACCAGTTTCCCCTTGAGCTCTGCAACAGCACAGAGAGCTCAGTTTTAGTGCTAATCACAGCACCCCACAGCAGGTCTGACTCTCCGGCTTGGAGGCAGACCCATCCTGAGCCACAGGGAGCAGCAATGCCTCGGCTGGTGAGCTGAGCAGGCCCAGGGGCCACCACAGCCCAGCAGGTCCCAGGGGCAGCAGGGACGGAGGCTCAGAGCCAGGATCCTGCTGAGCAGGGCACGGAGTGGCTGCATCCTCCCCCCAGCCAGGGCTCAGCTTAGATGCAGCAAGGACAGGGCTTCTCCCAGCCCTTCCTCACATCCCAGCTGTTTTCCCACCAGAAATCCCAGGAACCACTGGCAGTGTGCTCCACACAGCAGAGCCTCACTGTGTAACCTCGGGGGGCTGAGAGGTGAGATCCCTCACAGACCCTCTGCAGGGAGGTGCTCAGCCTCTACCATGACCTAGAAAAACTCATCTTCATGGAATCCCAAAATGGGCTGGAAGGGACCTCCACAAAAAGCTCATTTCACTCCCACCCCCTGCCATGGCCAAGGACACCTTCCAGCATCCCAGCTTGCTCCAAGCCCTGTCCAGCCTGGCCTTGGATACTGCCAGGGATGGAGCAGCCACAGCTTCTCTGGGCATCCCCACCCTCCCAGGGAATAATTCCTTCCCAATATCCAGTATAAGCCTATCCTCTGCCACACTGTCCTGCAGACAGTGCTGGTGAGGCTGGCGATGGGTTCACCTCTCTGGAGCCAGTGACTGATCACAGGGCTCTGCTGCCCTCACATGTTTTGTACCAACAGCCAGATTTTCCAAGTCAGCCTTGCACTAAGTGGCACTTTCCAAGTGTTGTAATTGTGTTCCAAGAAAGGCCCTTCCACTGACTTACATAGCTTTATTTTATTTTATTTTATTTTATTTTATTTTATTTCATTTCATTTCATTTCATTTCATTTCATTTTATTTCATTTCATCCTTTCATGAAGTAAAAATCCTGCTTGAAAAGTGGCTGGTTTGAGATGGCTGAGGAAAACATCAGGTTCACTAATTCCACACCTGCCTCTGGATAAAATTTGGAATCCTGCAAAGCATGGAAACAGCAGCTCAGCACTCAGCCTACAGCAATGGTTGCACATAAACTGGCTATTAATATTAATAACAATATTAATGCTTCTTCTTTGGGCTGCACCTGCCACTGCTTCCCGAGTCCCTTTCCTTTCCTCTTCCCAGGGCTCAGTGGGAGCAGTGTAATCTGCACTGGGAATGTATCTAAATTAACGTGGGGAGCAGCAGCCTGACAGCCCAGAAGGCTTCACAGAGCTGCCTCGCTGCGCACCCACAAGGTAACACACACATAACCCCCAGCACCACAAGTTTTAATAAAATTGTGCCAAGCACCTGAAAGCAGCATTTCCCAGAGCTCCTCAGCCTTGCCTGCAGTTCAGCAGTGCCTGTTTTCCAAGCTGGGAGTGCTGCACTCTGGGTTTCACTGGCACCCCCAGTGGCTGTGGCCCCGCTCTCTGGGGTTTGGGGCTCACACAGAGGCGGGACAGCTCCAGCTGTGCCGGGACTGGATATTCAGGGAAGTTTCTTCACTGAGGGTGGCCAAGCACTGACAGGCTGCCCGGGGCAGTGCTGCAATCACCCCCCTGGCAATGCTCCAAAATCTGTGCCTGTGGCTCCTGGGAGCTGGTAGCTTTTTTATGGGTTTTTCTTTGCCTTGGAAGGGTTGATGGTTGGACTCGATGAGCACAGAATCATTTAGGTTGGAAAAGAACACCAAGCTCACTTTTATTCTTTAATTTTGTTCTGGTATTTCTGGGAGTTTATGTGGAAATCCCTCCCTGGAGCTGAGGAATGACTCCTCGAGTGAGAGATTTGCCCGGGGCATTCAAATGGGTGAGGAGCATCACTATTGTTCAGTAATTACTTTACTACCTTTAATATCATTTAGTATCAATATTGCTTCAAAAATATTGTGCTGCTCTAGTAGCTAGAACTGCCTACACTGTACAGTAAATAATTCTGATTAAGATCTTTCAGTCTAACCGTTACAATCATTAATTTATCTATTTAATTTGTATAAATATTTTTGGGTTACCATCCTTAATCCTGAAGGACAAAGCCATAGAAAGGCTCAATTGCACTGCTTCAGACATAAACCATGGCCGAGCCTGGCACTGAATCAGACCCCTCACGGAGGAAGAGCCCTGCAAAGCGGCAGAGCTTGGGACCCCCGGGGGTGAGGTCAGTGGGCCCTGGAGTCCTGCCCGCACGGAGGGCCGGCCACGAGCTGTGTCGGTCCCCCCGGGGCAGCCCCGGAGGTGCGGGGCCGCTGCGGGGCCGCTGCGGGGCCGCTGCGGGACCGGGGCCGCCCCAAGGCC
>VZRX01018320.1:67048-81342 GCA_013398075.1 Notiomystis cincta | reverse complement strand
CTTAGTCTCTCATGACCCTCACCTGCTAGCCTCCAAATCCTGTTTCTGAGGCAGTTGTGTTTCAAAACACTAAGAACATATAAAATTCATACTCCTTGGGATGTGCATGATTTGATTTTGGAATAAGAATCACTGACTGACCAATTAGCTTAGCAAAAAGAAGTCAACATGGATATAAAGTCCCTAATCTTCACTTTTAATCCAAGCTTTACAATAGGTCTTTTCTCTTTCTAGTGTTTTATTACAGGATTTCTAATGGCAAATGGTGGCCTGGAATGGAGTGCATAAAAAGCATTTCTCTGACTTTAACTCAGCTCTGTAGTGGTCTGGTGTACAGATCCATTTCTTATTTGGTTTCATTAAAGCATGGAAAGCTGGCCTGTATTTTGTTCACAGGTAGAAAGCAATGAGTAATGACAAAATACTGCCAAAAATTTTGTCAAAAATTGATGGCCATGTCTACTGGGAAGAGGGCAACATTTTATAAGAAGCAGAATGTGAGTGCCATGAGGAGATTTTTCTGTATGCTAATAAATTCACTGCAACATAAGTAATTCTGCACCAGGACCCCACATCCACATTTTTCCCACCTGAAACAGCCCTGTGGCACTTGACTGAGATTAGCAATAATATGTGTGGACAAGGCTGCAGGTTTTGCTTATTTAATAAAAGCAGACTGTCACATGCTGAGAAAGCCTGCTGTCCACATCCATCATTGCCACTGCTTTGCAGATCATGTAATTAGAATTCACAGGGGATTGTCTACTGTGCCTTCCTTGCAGAGACGTAAATAACCTGCCATCCACCAAGATCTCCACACTGTGTACCTGCCTGGATGTGGGCAGTGAGCAGGATAATCCCCTTTTGAACTAAGTGAACTCTTAGCTGAAGTCAGGCCAACCTACATTTTAGGGTGAAGCCAAGCTGAGGTACAATAAAAATAGCAATATTCTGGAGGAATTTGTAGTGGATTTTTGTACTCCTTCTCTCTTGTTGCAGTCAATGAAACCTTCTTAGACATCTTCNACTCTTAGCTGAAGTCAGGCCAACCTACATTTTAGGGTGAAGCCAAGCTGAGGTACAATAAAAATAGCAATATTCTGGAGGAATTTGTAGTGAGTTTTTGTACTCCTTCTCTCTTGTTGCAGTCAATGAAACCTTCTTAGACATCTTCAAGCAATCATCTGAATTAATATATGATAAATGACATTTTAATGCAGGACACATTCTCCTTAGTGGATGCACACAACAGTGCTCAGTCTTGTTATGTATAGAAAGATAAAGCCACCTGACTTCAAGTAGTTTGGAACAACATAAGTAAGCCCTAAAAATGACAAATCCAGTCCTTCACAAATTTCCTATGTATAATTTTGATCAAATTATAAAGATGTGTTAAAACAATAAATGAGTTAATGAGTAATTTTCTGCCTGTAATACACAAATATTCTCCATCATCATAACTAGAAATTCACTGTCAGGCAGGAAAAAATAGCATGGCCCTTGCTGCTGTACTTTGCACCTGGAGTTAGCTACCCCTGTTGGTTGTGGATGGGAATGGGAATATGTCACTTCTTCCTGAACAGCAGAGGAGGTTATTCACCACCTTTGGTCATGTCTTGTGTGGCCTTCTGTGGGAAAGACATGAAAGGGTCACCAGGTCAGGGGTCTGCAAAAGCTTAGAGGAATCAACCACCAACATTTTTTGGAGAGACAGTTATGGTGGAAAGCTGTCTGACATGTGCTAAGTAGACAAAATATCCTAGATTTTAGGTAAAATTGTTGGTGAGATCCTTATTTAGTAATCCATCTGAATTGACATACGTAATGTTTCTGATCTTCACAAGATAATGATCTGTCATTGACAGGGACTTAAGCATTCCAAGCCATAGGAATGCCAGGTCATTTGAAGTAACATTATCATCCTTACACTGTGCATCTTATATATGTTAATTCTTTTTTTTACAATAAAATATTAATTTATACTTACACGTTCCATCAGTTTAAACAAAAAAATCAATTAAAAACACAGGATGCTGTGAAGCAGTATTTATGAGTACAGCAAGCCTTCTTATGATTTTCATAGGAGCTTTTTATTTCCCTAAATAAAATTGCATAATTCTTATTAGGCATCACAAAATTCAGCCAAAACCTCCAGAACTATAAATGGAAGGCTGTTACGAAATCAGTACACTCAGAGTTGTTTCCTAAGAGACTCCTAATGTTAATTTTTGAGTCATGAGGAAGGCCGGCATTTTTGATAAATCTAACTCTGGTATTTTTCTATTCTGGAATAGGGATGGGAGTTGAAAAGTCTTTTTACTTCTATTTTCATCCAGCATGAGGGCAATGGGCAAATTCCCCTTTTCTTTGGCAACTTTCACTATTTCTACATAGGAAGTACTCCTAGACTCCCCTATGATTATTTTTTTTATGCTTTTTTCCATCCTGGACTCCATGCCAGTTTCTATCTATTTTGTTTTATTCTATTGGCAACAAAATATTCTATATTTTTTGATTGAAACATGTTTGAACCAAATGTATTTAATTCCTACCAACAACTGCAAGCCAAATTGCTTGCTTATATTAACGTCCCACAAAGCATTTCTCTGAGCCAGCTCTCACTTTCCAGTGAAAATAAGCTTGCTCATGTTGACATTTTTTGTGTCTCAAGACATTTTAGAAGAACATGACCAAGTCTGCTCTCTCTGTGGAGATGACTACATGCATGTATTTCAAGCTTTAACCTACATTATCTGTTCTTCACCATGGCTACGAAGGGAATAATTCTCCATGTCTGAGAGGCTGAGTGACTCATGGAGTGTCTCAAAGATGTAATACCTCTATCTTTTAAAGACATAGTATGAGCATCTTACAAAGATGTAATGTGAGTGAAGTGCTGACTAACAGCAAGCACACTAAAACTGACCCTGCCCCAGCTGCTGCAAGTAGGGCCATTTCTAAAGTAACCATGAAACCATTCTTGCAATAAATAGCAGGAATACAAGCAGTAAGCAGCCAAACAGCTGAGTTGAACTGCAGCATTTCAATGGAGAGTTGTCTTCATGGAGACCAGGAAAGCTTGAAGCCAGAGCCATTTCCCACTGGATGATTGGCCAATGGTGACCTCTCATAACTGCCTGTGATGAGGACTAGCAAGGGTTGAAAGGGTTAAATAAATCATTTTTTTTGAAAAGGACTTTAACTCACTGCACTCATCTTCACTACTTTAAGTGTTTTCCACTCCTAAGCACAGACTGAAACAACAAATTATTTTGAACAAGACATGTTCTGCCCGTCACTGAAAAATATGATGACAATATGTTCATCTAAGATAACTGAGGCAACATTTCCTACTTATGTGGAGCTAATATCCCTCAGATAGGAAGTCGTAAAATCTAATTGGAATAACTGTCTAGTCATTCAGTAAATAAAAACCCAGTAAACCAGTACATCTCACTAGACACAGTAGTCTGATGTGTAGGAATAGCTGTATTATCTTGCTACTTTTTTCTTCTTTATCAAAAAGTGTCCTGAACTTAAAGCTCAAAAATTTTGCATTTTATGCTGTTTGAATGTGTATGCACATATATATGCAATCTACTGCAGTAGTGTCACTGCTTCCCCTGATACCCTCATCTTTTCTATTCTTGCTGAATACACCTTTTTAGCTCAATATATTCATTTACATAATGATTCTTGCTTACAGAAGCAAGAATTGCCAGATTTTGTACTGAAAGATATACACCTGCAATTTTAATTGCTGAACAAGAAAAAGAATCCCCAACCACCACCAAGTCAGTGGGGCAGGATTGCTCCCATCAGAAGTGTAATACACTGTCTTACTTAGGAGCAGATAAAAGTGTGNGAGCCGAGCTCTCATCCCCGGTGAAATCCCCAGTTCGGCCTGCAGAGAACGTGGTTCTTACCCAACGGGCATCCCTGGGGGGCCAAGACACGTTCAGCCCATGGACTCATCCCAGCAGTTACCTTGGCCTCTTCCCTACCTTTTCCCCCACTGTCAACTTACTTTTGTCCTATTTCTCTGTGTTCAGGAGCAGCTTGGGTGACTCCAGTCATGCATGCAGTTGTTACTGACTGAAGTCAGATTCTCTCACTTTGCCTTTAAAGATACAACCAAAAAGAATATAGAGTGTGGGCCCAGTGAGGAGGGGTGATTGCCCCTTGGAGGTGGGTAACTTTGGGATGGAGGTGTGCTTTAAGACTAATATTAGGCTGTAATGAACCAAGTTCACGTGAGGAGAGTGATTTAGCCACAGTTGTTGTCCCAGCAGCAGGACATGCTCCCCTCTGTTCCCGTGTTGACAAGTGCTGTGCAGTTTATCAGCTGAGAAGCACTGCCCAGCTCCCTTCCCTGCAGAGCCTGGGTGGTAACTCCATGCTCCATGCCATTCCCCTTAGCAGATGTGTGTGTGGGGAGTCATTGAAGAACAGGTTTCAAGTCATGCCAGTACAACTCCTCAGTTTCTTCTTACTGTATCCCTAGTTATCTGTCCACAGGGTCCCCAGTCGTTTTCACAAAGTAAGTGTGTGTAAATTTTTGGTTTCTGTGTGAGACGTTCTCTCTGGTGCTTCTTCTTGAGGGTTTCTCCAGAGTCTCTGTCCTGACCCCAACTCCTACTGCCTTTGGGAATCCTGGGGCTCAGGTAACCTGTGGTCCCTACACAGGGGCCTTGCTACCACGTTGTTCCCACTGACAGCCCCCCTGCTTTTCAATAGCACCTCATCTGTTCCCCTGCTCTTCCCTGTGACCACCTCCTCCTGTGCCCAGCTGTATTAAAAGTCATGAGATCAAGTTTCATTATGTTTTGTGGGATTTTCCTTGCACAATGTTCTCTGGTTTATGCCCCAGTTTGCAAAAAACTAGGGTCCACCTCTGAGCAAGCCATACTGTATTTATGTTTGTGCTTCTCTGAACTTTGTAGTTCTCTTCCACAAATGGGTGGATTGCTTATTTTCCTTTTCAAGTCTTCCCACTTTATAAATATAAGCTGTCTTAAAATAACATTGGAATCATTTAGCTGACCAATTATATAGGTCACAGCTGAAAAGCATACTAAAAATGTGGGTGGTTTTCTTTTGTTCTTACTGCCTTTGTGGAAATATATCTAATCTGTACAGCTGAGGAAGACCTTCTTTACTGACTGGGTGGGTGACCATGCACTGGAACAGGCTGTCCAGTGGGGTTATGGAGTGTCCCTCATGGAGACCATCAGCAGCTCTGTGCAATGTGCTCTGGGGTGACCCTGCTTGAACAGAGAGGTTGGACCAGATGACCCACTCTTGTCCCTTTCAACTTTCCCCATTCTTCAATCCTCTTATAAAATTACTGAAGAATAGAACACCAGAGTAAGTCTGAATAACTAGAAGAAATAGAAACAGAGGTACAAGCACAGGATGCCACATGCCAGAGTAGAGAGAACTATCTACACAGAACACAACTATATTGTTCAGAGAAGTTGCAGTAAATGGAAAGTTTCCAAGAAACCTGATTTTGGAGCAGCCCACAATCCTATTAGAAGTGCACCATCATGAAAACATAGCATGGGAAATTCAAGCATCTCTTCCCTGAGAATTGTTCCTGTCTCCATTTAATCCCTGCCTAGACAAGATATGCATTATTTTCACACATGCCATGTAAGCAGCCCATCTGTTCCTCCCCACACCAAACAGTGTGCTGGATCCTGCCGTGCAGGGGCTGGCTTCAGAAACACATGGTTGTGTGACAGCTCTAACAGCTCCCCAGATAATTTTCTAAGGTACAAGATATGTGGGAGCCCATCTGTCTGCAAACACAGCTTGCCACAGACACCATGAGCAGCACTCTTTGTCTGGCTCACAGGGAAAATGGAGCAGAAGGGCTCACAGGGCAGTGGTGGGTGCCAGAAGCCCATCACTTGTGCACTCCATGGGACAACAGCAAACCCAAACCCATGGAAGGCCTGGGACTTGCCCACCCAGCCAGCAGCTTGGGCACCACTCTGCCAGCCAGGTCCCTAAAACCAAGGTGTTTCAGTCACTAATTTAAGAAACCGGTTCCTCTACCCTATGGTCTTCTAATCCTATCTGCTTTATGATAGACTCTTCTGTCATATTTCATTAATATTTACTCTGATATCCAGATTGTGACAGACAATACTACAGCATTCAAATGTTTTCCTGTACTAATTACTTTAAAGCATATAAAGCATAGCAATACTCTTTAAGTGTACATTCCTTCTCCTCTTAGGACTTATTAAAAAATTTCCCCTTATTCACTGTTGTACAAGTCTGAATATTTCCTCATTTTTAAAAGATGGTATATCAATAACAATATATTTTAACAGGTAAGAAGAATGGTATCTTTAAATTCTTACTACAGCTGCTTAGAAATAACTAAAAAGAGATAGTCTCCTATATTGGAAAATACAGGGTTTTCTAATGCAACCTAAGGTTTCTCAGTTTATTGGCTAAGTGTGATGAATTTCTTCTGAGTTCTTTTTCTTAGGTCTGTTTGGGAAAAGAATTTCCACTTTTTGAGAAATTTCTTGCATGAGAGAGAGGTCACCTGTATAGATGAGATAATTTATTCTTATACTTACTTAAAGTTTTTCTTATTCTCAGAAGCTGAGATTTCCTGATCATCACTACTCTCTGCTTTTTTGTAAACAAAGTCTGAAACCAGAGATCCATTAAGAGAGCAATAAGCTGAGGACATATTCCAGAAAGGTCAAATGTGTGTAATTCAACTAATAATTCTTAAGTTCGTTCCCTGATATTCAGAGTGAAATATCTATTGCTACATTTTATAACAGTTTTCAGTTTCTCTGTTTTCTCTATAGATTTCCCTGGAAAAGAGAAATACAGTTCTTTGGGGTTGGATTTACTCCAGGAACAACCAAAACCAAAACAAACCCCACAAACAGTTACTTTCTCTCTTTCCAAGAGGCAAAGAAAGAAACTACTCATGGCAGTCTGATTCCATGAGAAAAATTTCTGCTCTTACTCTTTGTTTTTAAGCAGGATGCTCTGCCAGAAATGGGGAGAAAACAACTCGAACTGTGCTCTGTTAGTAAAGCCATCAGTGGTGAATGAAGAAGGGGATGTGGCATGGCTTCTGGTGTTGCAGAATACTGGGACCAACCTGACTCATCAACCCCAAAGTTCAACATCCTGATAGTGAAGTGGAAAGGACCTGATAAAGTACCTGGCAAATGAACAGACAGATGACACTACTGACAACTTATTTAAAGCTGCTGAACTGAGTCGACTGGGCCAGGGATGTATGAGTGACTCAGAAGCACTGTGAAAGCCCACTGCCCCCTTTGACAGCAGGGTCTTCTAACATACTCCTCCTCGAGTGTGTGAGATTCCTCCCTTGAGTGAGGACCTCGAGGTAACCCTCAAGATTACTCCTCGACGCTGAGTGTTGCTATGGGTGAGAAACAACAACCTCAGTATAACTGATTTAATATAGCGACTTCAATGTCACTTCAAAATGGCACACTAGTAGTTATAACTATAACTAGGCTATACCAGTAGTTATAACTACCTATAACATGCAGGAAAGTATTTTTATTAAGATATTTTAGTCTAATTATTATCGTAACAAATAATTTATTTCAATATAAGTACACCTGACTTGCCATCCTTAATCATGCAGGACAAAATTGCGTAAAGGTTCACTTCTATGTATAATCCTTCAGAATATAAACTGTAGACAAAGACTGGGGTTAAGGCTGTGGCATCTCAAGAGTCAGAAATAGTTAACAATTTCCCCAGATAGCTACAAAGAGTGAGCAGAGGGTTGAGAATCAGGGTCTTGCTTTGTCAGTGAAACAGACCTCCCGTATAGCTCCAAAGGAGGGACGGTGAACAAAGGACCACCTGGGCGTTTATACCCTTCACACATATTCTGGGCTCTTCCTATGGAGTTGCCACTCCTGCTGTGGCTCTTGTAACCTGGCTGGCAGCACAGGTGCCCTTTGCAATGCAAGGAGTTGGCACCAGTTCTCAGTCCTGCCTGAGCTCCTGCGGCGCAGGGAGCTCAACGCGCGGAGTGAGCACGGAGCCAGCCGGGGGGGAGGTAACTCCAGGGGGGTGAGATTGCAACCACCAACTCACAGACCACTGGCTAGAGAAACCCACTGACTCAAAAGAAGGAGCACGCAGGCTAATTAACATCAGAAGTGAGAGAATCATTCAGACAATAGAAGGTAGAATACTAATTAATAAGAAAACGAGACAACTAGTAGCCAATGAATTGTGATTTCTTTGTTTGCCAAAGTATATATGAAATGTAAAATTTTGAGAAGTTTTGTTGTGCTAGCTTTGTGGGTTTACCACCTAGCACCCTCCTTGCACAAACATTCAATAAGCAAACACCTCAGCTCTGTGTGTAAGACTGGCTACTGCACACCGGGTGAGGAATATGGCTTTTAGGGACAGCAGTGGGATCCAGCTGCACTTAGACTCATCTCCAAGGAGGAATTTAGAAAGCAAAGGTGTCCTTTCTGTACCTCATGACTCGATGGGAGGGCTTCTGCAGTAAACTTTGAAGCTCCTACTCTGCCCGTGACAGAGGATTGCTCTCAAGGTCTTCCCTATCTCATCCCACTACTCTGCAGGGCATTGTTACCAAGAAAGATGAACATGGGTAAGCAGCATAAGGAATATTTATATGTGTGAGGGTCGCTTCACCCACAACTGCTCATGATGTGAAACCTGGCACCCCCTGACCACACATACCAGCAAAACTGGAAAAACACTGCCCCACTCCATTCCCCCAGCACGTGGTGTGAGGTGGCATTGAATGACCTCAGGGTCCAGGCCATGCTCCTCCTGGCTGCTGTGAAAGTTATCCCTGTCCTGGATGGAACCAGAACCCTGTGACTGGGCAAGAATTGTCTTCCCATGATGTTTATAGGGACATACAATGCTCCTGGCTTCTCATCATGCCACTGAGAAAGCTCCTACACTAGAACAGACATGTTTGCAGACAGTCAATGCATATTAAGAGTTCTCAGAATCTTGAGCTCCCAGATAGGCTTGTATCTCTGCACACTCCTACACACAATCACTTTAGAGCTTCTCATGAGTGGCCCCTCATGCCTTTCCTTCCCCCCCTCTCAGGGTTACTCATGTCTACCTTTACATGTCTGCTGCAGAGATGCTGCACTTCTGCTAGAAACATCACAATGGCCAAGGCAGGTAAAGCCACAGCACTGATTTCACACTGGAGTTGACACACAGGTTGGTCTAGCCCGTATCCTGCCCAGGTGCAGCAGGTTTCCCTGCTGGGTGCTGCTGAAGCTTTTGCCCTCTGGTGATGCTGAGCTTCTGACACATGGCCCCTTGGCTGCCTCACAAGTCCATGCTCTGGTCAACATCATGTGGCTGCTGCTTAAGGAATAATCTCAATCACATCTCTGAAACATTTGTCCTGCTAATTTCACTAGCCAGAAGAGTAAGATAACAAGAACTCTTAAAAATGCTGGCACTTCAATTTCTTTATTTTTTTGGCCAAATTTTAAGCCATTGGTTTCAATGACTCTTCAAGGTCATCTATCTCAGAGCAGTTGAGTCTCACAGCTAATTAGGCTCCCTCTCTGGATTTTGTCCAGAGTTGCTGCAGCCACAGAAGATGCTGTAGGGAAAAACAGCTGCGGGGCCAGCTTTCAGCATCTTTTTGTACAGGCATTTTTCCCCCATGCTGAAGCACTGTAAATGCATATGGTAACAGATCTAGCAAGTGAATGTCAGTCACTGTATTGCAGCAGCAGCTGCACATAATTTAATTTAATTTAACAAAAAAAAAAATTAAAAGAGTAAATGGTGACTACATTTCCCCTCAAACTCCAGGTTGTACTGATCTAAATGGAGCTTCAATCTGTAGCTGCCAGTTTCATATCCTTGCAATATCATTCCTCTGTTCTATATTTATACTCTGTTTCACTGAGCATGTTTGAGCCCCTAGCTCAGCAGGGGTTTTAGCCATCAAATTCAGAGGAGGGAGTAGCTGTAAGAACACTTGAAGGATTTCAGACTTCTTTACAGTGGGTAGCTGTATATAATACAGAGGAAAACCAAGCACAGGAGGTGCTGGACATGGCAGGAGCTCCCCTTTTGCCCACTCTCAGGGGATGTTCTGCACAAACATGACCATATCCACTAGGGTGGTTTTGAATATGGTCACTGACTCTGTTTATTTTTGCCTTTATTTAAACTGACACAGGAAGAGCTTAAACAGAGCATTGCAATAATGACATTACATAAGTGCCTCAAAAGCTCTGCCTCTGAACATTAGCCTAGATCCTGAAGCTATATGGGTTTTGCTTAATTGCTTCCAAAATATCATTTACATCTCCAAGGCTGTGAAGGGGAACAATGCTCAAATTAGCCCTCCATGCTGCTGTTGCTAGAGCTATTGCAGAGATGCAGAAGCAGTGTGGGGGAGGTATCAAAGCCCTGGAACAACAGTCAGCCAGGACAGCTGGCATCAGACTGGCCCCTCTGCAGAGAGAAGACCATGCTGACCATGCCTGGCATGACACAGGGGTTTTTTGTTTTCACAGGATAGGCTCTTCCCCTCCTCCTTGCCTTGGAGACAGGGCTTGCCCCCTGGAAGAGCAATTATCCAGTCAGGAGAGGACCATGGCTTTCCTCCTCCATCAGGCTTTCCTAACCAAAAATGACATTATCTCCTGCCCTGAGGGAAGCACAGGCTGTCAGCACAGGGAGACTGATGCCTGGCTGCTGAAAAACCACATCACAAGCATTGTTGAAAAGATCAGCCAGGACATTGAGGTAGAACACATCAAAGAGCATTTCCCTTGCTTTAGTGGTGTAGATCTAGCCCATGGTCCATCCAGCACTAATATTGGCTTCAGCAGCAGCAAAATTCTCACCATGCTCACTACATTGCAGTTAAATTATGATTTTTCTTTTTCTTGTATAGTGGCATCTGCAGTTACTTATGAAAACAGAGGGGAACGACTAGGGAAAGTAAAAGAAAAAAGGTGATATGAAATAAAATACAGATTAATGAGTTTTCATGGTGTTTTAGTGCAAAGGGTCAGATTCTATTTGCCTTCAGTTTTGTTGGAGTGTGGAGATTGAGCTCAAGGGAAATACAGATAGTGCAGGATATTCTGTTAACGGGAAATAAAGAGTAAATGTATTTCCATCTAATGTATAACATCAAGACTTAGAGTTTGGAGTTTTTCTTACTTTTCCTTATGCAAATATTGTAATCTATACCAATTTCTGCACAATCAAAAATTGCAGAAACTCTTCACAAAGTCCAGTACAGACAACAATGAAGGCTCAGGTTCACCTTTTGTTTAAGCTGATAGATGGTTTTGTACTGGAGGTGCATAATGGGTTATCCTTCTTTTGCCTAAAGCCCTTTGATTATTTACTACTATTTGTCAAATTTATTTGTGACATTTACCAACATCTGTTTTGGGCAAAGACACAAAATACAAAAATATTCTGAAAAAGAACTCCAGANGAAGCCTCAAATGTCTTACAAATGCCACTAAATTCACCATACAATTGGTTTTCTGTGTAGTTCAAGAAATAATTGATCTTCTATACATATATCTCAAGAACTATGAAATCATGGATCACCTGAATTTTGTTTGAGTTAAAATTAGGGTCTGTGCTAATTTCATACTGATTTTATTTTCAAGATTTTGGTGCTGTGGTAGTAAGCTATGCTATAAAACCATTTACTTATTCTAAACTATCCAGTTCCTCTAACACTATCCACATCAAGTATCTGCACCACAGCTTTGCTAGAAATATGCCTTAAGCATCTAAATATGCTGTAAGAATCCAAAGGTAATCTTTTCCCTTGGTTGCAAATTACTCTTCTCTAGGTCCTAATCTCAGGTGCATGTTTGCTTAGTGTGTTATGGTTGTGAGGATTTGATGAGGGTAGAGCACTGACAGCACAGAAAACAGTGAAGTGAGAACATGTCAAAGCCTCTGAAGAATAAGTAGAGATTTGGAGAATTGCTTTTGGCATGTAGCAAATCAGAATGGTTGAGCAATGTTGATTTCTAAAGCATTAATATAAAAAGAGAGGTTCCATGAGGAAATCTGATTCACTCATACTCTAAATCTTCCCCAAGGCAGGAAGAATATTTTTCAAAAAAGCCTGTGCTGGAGAAAACACTGGCATGCTTTTGCCACTAAGAACGAAATAGAGCCTGAGCCAGAGAAATGTCCCCCTTATCACTGCATCAGGGACATCAAAGGAACCAGTGTCAAGTGGAAAATGGTTGTGGATGGAAAGGGTCTTGAAGATCAGACCTTTGATAAAGCTTTGTTCATCATTCCAGGAGAGAATTGCAAACTGCAAGAGAAGAACATTTCTACTAAAAGTCTTGGGGTAGAGGAGTGATGTGCCTGTCCTCAGTTCTGACAACACCTGTAAGATAATCGTGTTTCCATTGAGAATCTGTGCACAGCCTGGGGGTGACCACCAACCACCACCAAATGGCTCCATTTCACCCAGGGGTGTGAGATCCAGGACAGTGGTGCTGCAGGAGTCCAGGGACCAAAATGGAGAAGGAGAATTTTGATTTCCCCCAATAAACACAAGGCAGCTGCTTTCCATCCTAATGAATGACTGAGTCTGCTTTTGCAGCAAGGGATTGGTGATCCCATTCTGTGCTTTTGTGTTCATGGACTTGTGGCATCAGGCTTGCATCAGTGTTACATACACTGCCAAAAACACACTTGTGTTGTGCAATACATTCCACCCTTTGACAATGTTATTTTCTGATGCAGAACAAAAATGGGAATGCCCAGCAAGCTCAGTATTTTGTTTATCCATACTCTGTGTGCAAGGGGGGAGAGGAATAGGTGCATAAAGGACAGATTTTAAATTACTTTTTATTTCAGAGTTATTACAGCTTTTCCATCACCTGTGCCCCAGTTGGATGCTGAATTGTCTCTTTTTGCTGTAAAAGTGGGACTGGCACAACAATGACATAACCCAGCAGGACTGTCCCTGTGCCCTCCCACAGCTCCAGTAATGATAGAAGCCTGGGGGACCAACAAATCCATCAGCAACAATCCTTGCAAACTTTAGGCATTTACAGCTGAAATTTTCCTTCATATTTGTCCTTTTCTATATTATTAAAAAATAAAATCCACTCAGCGAGGAACATTTCAACTAAAAAGCCAATAGCAGAAAATGTATTTCACAATAGGATATTTATTTTAAAGGGGGTAAGAGCTATGTTTTCACCAGATGAGTGTTGTGTAGTGCTGAATTACAGTGAAATACTAGCCCCAGGCTTCTCCTTTCAGCCTGACAAGTAAAATCAGATTTTAAAAATCATTCCCTGTCTCCTCTCCATATCTGTTAAAGGTCACAGAAACTGCACAAGGGTTTCCTTAAATTTATATCTGTGACCTATTCGGACACCATCAGGATGAGTCACTCCAGAGGAGCCTACTCCTTCCATCTTTAGATCAGACTTTAAAAACTGCAGTGAATCAGATATCAGGCCACACACTGGATGAAAAGGATAGAACAAGATGCTGCAGAGCTACTTCTGCTGACCTGCATCCTCGTACAGGGCTGTTGGGTGTATCTGTAAAGCAGTTTGACAGCAGGTCCATGCTTTCTCTGGAACCAAACCCCTCCCTGCACAGAACTGTGTGTCTCAAGGCCATCCCTTCGTGCAAATGCCTTCTCCACTCAGCTGTTGACCTCCTCTCAGGAGCACCTGGTGTCCTCTGCTAAAGGGAGCCAAAGTAGTGTGTTATCCTTTCAGGGCTGCACTGTACTGCAGGTTTGATGAGGAGAACAAAATTAATTTCCCAGTTTTTGCATTTCCTAATTTCTTGCATACTTTTCACCCTAAAGCATGTCTCTAAAGGGAAAATGGATATATTATTTATGCAGATATATTATAGATGCATTTATGCTGTTAAAAGCCAGAATGGATGCAGCTTTGAGCAACCTGGTCTCGTGGAAAGTGTCCCAAGGAGGTTGGAATAAGATAATTTTTGAGGTCCCTTTTAATCCATTGTATGATTCTATGACTCTATGATCTGCTCTCATAAATGGTGCTCTGAATCCTATTCTGAAATGCTAATTTTGAGATGCAAAAAGAACACGGGATTGTGCCACTATAGAAACTAATTTGGCAGTTCAAAGTCTACCATAAATACATCTAGTATTGGAGACCTATGTGGAAGAAAGACAATGAGTTTTGGTTTAAGACAGTTTAAAAGGTGGACGCTCTAAAATGAGTTACTTCCCCTTAGTTTCAACC
>VZRX01018320.1:41826-66483 GCA_013398075.1 Notiomystis cincta | reverse complement strand
CAGGCCTGCTGTAGTTGCACGCAAGCTTTTGGGGCGTTTGCCTTGGGGCAGCACAAGATCCAAGAGAGGAATAAAAGATTTTTAAAAACCACAAATCTGAGAGTGCTTTGACTGTCTAAAGGGACCGTGGCAAACCTCCCAGTTTTGCAATTCCATTTCTGGGTGCACCCCTGGGCATTAAAGAGAAGTAACAATTTTGGAGCACAGATGGATACAACAATGTTTTGGGTTTTCCTAGGACACACATTTTAATTTCTGCTAGCCCATTGGTGCAGAGCTGATTCAGGTAGCATAAATATATTTCACACTCATTTTATATCTCCATTTTAGTCCCAGATATGAGCTTTCACACTTTCCATGTTAGAAGAAATTTCAAGTCAGGGAAAATTTACTATATTTTCCTGTCTTATTCTTCATCACACACTTAAAATCTTGGTGAGTTTTTTTCTTTTCCAGCTTGTCTACACTTCATCTGAAGTAGTTATTTCCTCCTACTTATGACTCTCCAGTTTTTTCAACAAAATCTGTACTTTTTCTTTTGGAAAGTAGGTCTTGTTGAGTAAACTTGAGTTATTCCTTTGATGAGATTATAAATTTTCATTGATACAAGTAACAAGTATTTAACATATGTGGGCTTCCATGGGACACTTTGTAACACAAATACTGCGATTAAAAAAAGAAAGACAAAGTGGAACTGCGCTATGTAAGAGAGCACATTGATAAACAATTGTCTGAATGGATATATCAGAAAATGCAATCATTAAGGAAGAAATCTTCTTGAAGTAGCTTTATTTATTTTATTTTGTTTTCTATATTTACCTCCAGTGGCCAGTTATACATTTTTCATATAAAACTCTGCAGCTGACACTTATGGATAACACAAAAATAGGTCAAGTTAGGACTTAATAATATAGAATAACCAGATAATAAAGAATAACCAGAAATATTGTTAATGTGGTCTGAACTGAGAAAAAAATTACTTTAAATTCCAAACAAGAGATATTTCATGACTCAGTGTCCCCTGAAAAGTTTGGGGAATACAGCAGCTAAATAACTAAAAAACTTAGCATCAACTTTTGCAATGATGCAGCCTCAGAAATGCCAGAAGTGTGGCCTTGGACAAGAGAAGCACAGAGAAACTAAAGCTAAAATAGCTAAAAGAGAAACTAAAGGGAGCTAAAATACACTCTTTGTATGGCACAGAGACTGATACCAGAATAGTGTACCGAGCCCAGCATCCCCTTTCTGAAATTAAGGCTCTTATATGGTGTAAAGAAGAGCCAGGAAAGTGATGGTGGGATAGGGAAAATTCCTGTCTGAGTATCTATGCATAATTTATAGACAAAACAATGCATCCAAAGATGTCTTCTTCTCTGTGTTTAATTACAAGGAGAGAAATGAATAAATCACAGGGTACCAAAGGATTCCAGACTACTGCAGAGAGACCCAGGGAATCCAAGATGAGGAACTGATGCCAATACATCCAAAACTGGCAGAGAAAGGTGTGGGGGCATTTTAACTCTATGGTTGATTTGCATTAGAACTAAGTAGGTGATCCTGCAAGAGTCTCCTGATGTTTTTAAATTTAAAGGTGCTTCTCTTGTCCCATATGCTTTTGGGAAAGCCATGACTTCATTCTCCAGTAAACACTAGGTGTGATGCTTCTCTTCATCATCTGCACTGGATCCCATCTTCTGTGCTGGAGTATTTGCCTGCAGCAGAGGAAAGAAAAGCAATTTGGGAAAGCAAGAAAACAGGGCAATTTTGGGAAAAAAGACCAGTCCACTTCTACTTGCATAAAGAAGCAAAAAACCAACCCACACTCAGAAGAAACAAGAGGCTGAGCACTCATGAAGGGCCACAACAACATTATGAGGCTCCTTCTTCCTCTTCCTCTTCCTCTTTCCCTTCCTTTCTTGTCCATGTGTTAGGTGCACTGGTTATTATTTCTCACCTCTGAAAAGGGGCATCTCAGAACAAAACTGAAGATAGAAAATCTACAATGAAGGCACCAAAGTCATCATCTTATAATGCTGAAAACAAAGTCCTTAGCCCTTTTTTTTTAAGGTGAGGAAAAGGAAAATGACATTAAAGGAAAGCTGTGTTAAAAGCCACTGGAATTGCACTGCCAGACCTGCCATTTTAATGGCATTTCATCAGCAATATTATAATACAATTTTATGTGAATGATTGCCATTAGTGTAGTTTTATGTTATTCAGGATTCATCAGTGCTTCCTTGTTTTTCTTGCTGCTGAAGCTCCCCTTGGGAAATGCCAAGCATTAACTGTGTACCTGCCCCCAGCATTGTGGTTGAGATGCAAGCCAGAACTGACAGAGGACTGCCACTACATCATTAATTTTTCACATTTTCCTGTTCTCGAGTTTCAGGATTTAAAATTGCTATGTACATTCAGAACAGTACAGAGTGATCGGAGACAAATGCTCATGTTTATGTAATTTACACATATTGAGTTAGTTGAAACCTTCCAAATGCACACTTGTGATGACAGCTTTCCTCTTTATTTGTAGTAACCTTAATCCAATACTATCTGGGAATAAATAAACTTTAAAGGGAGTCATTGCTCTTTCCCACAGCAGATGATATATTCTCCTGTATTCTGTAATGTATAAGGAATTAATGTGGATTGGTTCTTAATTCAAATTGTGTCTATTCTTTTACCTCTCTTTCCTTGAACAATAGGTGGATACTTGCTGACTACTGTGGTGCTTTTTGTTAATGTTTGGTCCTTCTGAGTACATTTCTACCATGTAAATATTTATGTGTGAAGTAGCAGCGATCTTTTAAAAACCAACCTTCAACATTTTAGCTATACTAGGATTCCCATTGAATGAAATATATATTTCATTTGCATTTTACCTCTTAATAAGATTTTCTTTTGGCATGGGAATATGTATTACAGTAACAAGAATTAGGTAATAAACTGTAAAAATCTACACTTCTGATAAATACAGATTAATTTTTTTCAGACACACTGAGAAAAGAATAAATGAATGAACAAATGAATAAGCAATCCACAGATGTTCATCTCATGGACATTTTTGTTGCTCAGGGAAAAGGTCCAACATAATGCTACACAATCAAAAGCCCCGGTGTGCACCTGTGAGGTTGTTCAACCCTTCATAAAATGCAATTCTTTGGGAAATACAGGAGCCCAATATACACTGTTCCTACCATGACTTTGGATGATAAAGGTCCTTGAAATATATAGCAGGTAGCTGTACTTCCATCTCCAACAAAATGCTTTGATATAACCATCAGAGGCTTTTATTTCCTTACACTTTTAAATCCATATTCAAAGCTCTCACTTTCTGTACAATTCCCAGTCCAAGTGCACTGGTGCTTGCATGCTCCTCAGACTCCACTTTCTACAACTGGAAAATCATGATCTCACTGGAAGCTGTGGAATGTCTCCTCTGGTAAACAACAAATTAGAGTAACATTTACACAAATCCCAGTTATCCCCATTCTCTTCCTCATTCAATCTGTCAAACAGCAATAAAGCACTTAACCACTTTGCAGACAATGATGATCTTATGTGAAAGGAAAATGAGATCTGAGAAGGCACGAAGACTTGAGGTGCACCAAGTCTTGAGGGACGTCAAAGACACTTGAGAGTCTCTGCAAAGCTTGCCACATCTGTGGGTCCTCAGGCAGGGCTCTCACCCCTCCAGCTACTCAGTAATGTGGATGAAGTTGCATTAACCTCATGCTGAAAACCTGGTTCTTGAGCTCTTCATATCCTGTCTTCAAACCCTCTAAGTATTCCCTGTATAGAATATTCAGGATTCTTTCTCTTGTGACTGAATGCCTGCTCCATTAATCCTCTTCTTTCTTTCAAGTGTGCTGCTTGGGAAGTCTTGCAACTCTTGCCTTGGGATTCCTGGGGGAGCAGTGAGCCCTGCTCCCTCGGTTTTTCAAATCAATGGCTCCTTCTGATTGAAGCTCTGGCCTTTGCCTCTCTCATCTGCAGTTAATTTGTGTTTCCGTGGTCTGTGCACTCCGGAGGTGTACTGCAGTGTCTGTGCATCACCAGGGGATGACAAAAAGCTGCTCTCTCTAGGCTGTCAGCAAGGTGATGGAGGGTTTTTTGGTATGGTAATTCACCCTGATTGCTTTAATGGGATGGACAGGTTGCCGTGAAACAGGAGAACAAACCTGTTAATCAGCACCCATTCAAAACACTAAGAGAAAGTTAATGAAGATCTATGCTGTGAAATAATGAAAACACAAAATGGAAGTGTATTGTCCCACAAGCTAATTAACAAAGTGAGGCACTAAATGCCACCTGTAAGAAAGGTATAAACCAATTAACTTTCTACACTTTAAAGAAAGACAAAAAATACAAAGGTTGTGTTTAGCATTATAATTGTGGCTAATTTTTGACTTGCCTAATGTACAAAAGAAAAAATCCTTATTCATTTGCACATCTGCCCATTTCTGAGACAGCTGCCTGGGACAGGGGTGCTGCTGTTGAAGAAAGGTGGGCACACCTCAGTTAGAGTGGCTGCACAACTTACTGTGTGCCCAGAGTTTTGTGATTTATTTGTGTATCACCTACCTAGTGTATTTTTGCTGCTATAGATTCAGAAATACTTTTGGGGTGAGACACTAATCTTGAGAAGGTTTAGAGAGGAGGGAGCTCCAGGGAAGGATGCAATGAACAAAAGTATCTGGCACCCATATTCAGAACAATGCAAAACAGCTAAGCACTGAATAGCAGAGCTAGTGCAAAAATTTTTAAATCTGATTATAACAATCCTTCATGAACAATATTTCAAAGGCAATAGTTCCACTCCATAAAATGGTAAAGCAATTGAGTAAAGACTTATTTTAAGTAAGATTTAATCTGAGTTCTATTCAGCAGTAAAAATAGGCTAGGACTTTAACATAAAAAAATTATCATCAAGAGAAAAGAAAATGAATACAGGTGAACAATGAAATAACAGGGTAAAGTGGTCAATGAATTAAAGCTGGGGAAAAAGAAGAAGAAACAGGGAGACAGGGCAGTAAATGATAGAGATCAAGATGATGTGAAAGGGACAAGAAATGTAATCCATATAAGAGGGAAGAATAAACAGGACAATGTCAGAAAAGAAATTGGAAACTGAATTGAAGTAAAAGCTGAGCTTATCAAAAGCTAATGAGACCCTGCTAAAGTCGTGATCAGAAATAGGAATCTTGAAGAAAGGAGGCTTTCTAGACACTAAGATGTGTTGGCATTGCATATTTAAAATAAAATACAAAGTATTTATTTACTAAATATTGAGATATTTTTCCAGTTAATATAAAATTTAAATAAAAGTCAATGTCCTTTAGGAAATATCTGTCTCCTTTTACACTGCTGCTTTAAAAGTCTACCAGATTTATGCACTCCTTTTATAGAACTGAAATAAAATTTAACTTCTGGAACAGACTGGATCTTCTGCATAAAACTTGACAAATGGAAATCAGTTCCAAAGCCCAGTTATCTCTTCAATTAATGTGCAGCTAGGATGAGGCTCATCCAGTCATTTTTGACTGCATTCTGCAGTTGTGCTGTAAATGTACAAACTGATGTTGTTACTGAAATCCAGATAAATTTTAAACATATTGCAGAATTTCATGGTAATTGAGCCTTGCTCAGAAATTTGACCCTTGACAGAAGAGCAAATGCTTCTCTTGTTTCTTGGGGTCAGTTAGATTAGAATAGCTGCATTCCACTGCCTAAAGTAATTTCAATTGCCAATTGATCCATTTTCACCTGTGAAAATTAGCTGTAGTACTACTGGAGTATGCTCTTATTAAATATCCACAAGTATCTCTTTATTAATATTTCAGGTCTTTGCTGGGCCAAAGAGTGTGGTAAACTATCTGTATCTGTGGCCTTACTCCTGCTATATATATATATATTTTTGTAGGCTCTGTGGAGGAGGGGTACTAATGGGAGAAAGTTTAAAATAAAAAACCCATGGCACTGTTCTATTTTTAATAAGAAATAATTAATGCTAGAATATAAAATATTAATGTTATTAATAATTGCAATTACATCAGTAATCATGATAATGTTGTCACTGTCAAGTGTGTCCCTCAAGATTGACCCCAGCCACCTTCATCCTCCCCAGCACCCTGGCTAAGGCTGGCAGGATCTGCATCCCAAAGAGACCATTGTGCTCATTTCATCTGGACCACAGAGGCCATGTGACCTCATGAAGTAACTGCTAGTTCATTCATGACAATAATTTTCAGTATTTGCTAAATAACTTTATAAAAAGTCAATTATTTCCACGGTTCTCCCTTTCTCCTCAAGGCAGACTTTGCCAAACCTTTTCTAAGTCACCTAAACACAGTCTCAAAGAACTAATTTTTAAGTATAAATATTCCCTTCTTTCTCCTTTTCCATCTACAGAGAAACTGAAGCAAAATCAGATGCCAGCTGCCAAGGGTTGGTTTTGAGCCTTGGAACAAAGCTGACCATTGATGCTGGTTTATGCATAATTTATCCATGTTATTCCAGTGTCCTGATTCTGGTCAGGACAGGATAAATTTTTGCAGTAACCAGGAGGGGCTGGACTGGGACACAGAGGTTGTTTGATACCACTCCTGTAACAAACAGTGCCTGCAGACCTCTCCTTCCCCTGCTGAGGTTGGATCCTTCTCTGCATCACCAACAGACTATCACAGTATCTTTTATTTTCTTTTGAACAAAGATTAGTGCTTCAGGAAGCAAACTCTCTGATCATAGGTGCTTAGTTTAAATTAAAAATAACAAACCCCATGCAACAATTTTTTATTCTTGAAAAATTAATTCTTAGAACTACTTAAATGTTTAATAGTGATAAACTGACTTAACCGACTCTTTCTGTAAGGGAACTGTTTTAACCTAAAATAGGAGAGATTTAGATTAGATGTTAGGAAGAAATTGTTGGTTGTGAGGGTGGTGAGGCAGAGGTTGCTCAGAGAAGCTGAGGATAACCCTTCTGTGGAACTGTGGAAACCAGGCTGGACAGGGCTCAGAGCAAGCTGGTCTAGAGGAAGGTGGTCCAGGACGCAGTGGAGGGGTGGGAACAAGATTACTTGTAAGGTCCCTTCCAACCCAAACCCTTCTATGATTCTGTGATCTTGAAAAGATACTGCCTATAGCAAACTGAAATAATACTCAAATTGGATAGGTTTTGCTATTCTTAGGGTTTTTCACCACATTTACAGTAATTATCACTTCATTAGGCTGATGCAGAGCTGTTATCACTCACTCTCTATATAAAACACTTCAGCTCAAACATCCTTTTGAAAAGTGGTATTAAATATTAGAAGGGCTGGAAGCAAGTGGGCTTTTTATCCTAACTGAGGCCCAAGGAAATTGTAAGTGCTTATTGCTTGCTGGCAAGCATGTGTTAGAAATTAACACAATGACATTAAAATTTCTGTGATATGTGCCTGTCTTCTTTGGGTGTTGTCTGCTTTAATGCCTTTGTGTGGGCTTTCACATGTCTGTCCAACTGCTGCCTTACAGGCAACTCTGCATTCTCTTTTTGGTTTACATCCAGGCTTTTTTCATCCTTACAAACTTAATTTTCAAACTGCAAATGATTCGTGCTCACTGATGCACTGCAATACAGCCTGTGTTAAATGGGATGGTGTAGTTTCTTCAAACAGAGTTAATTCAAATGTGAAATTAGTATTTTTCACCCCTCAGATATTTTCCTAAAGTAGACACACTCCAGAAATCATATTTTGGCATGTAGGTACATGTCCTTCAATATAAGGACTGATAAAAAAATTGAATTTGGGAGTTGCTAGGAAGATATTGAGGAGATCTGGAGTAATTTAAACAGTTTACTCAAATAACTCAAGACTACTCCATAGTCTGACTGAGACATAGTCATAATTTTAGGCTGACAAGTATTCCAAATGACCTCAGGGATCAGCTGCTCACTCACCAGATGTCTGCAGAAGCACTGGTGACATGGTCTGAGGACACTCAAGCCAAGCACAGGCATTGGCTGCTTAACCTGGTGAAGGAGAGACTGGTAAGGCTCTCCAGGGTGACATCCCACTACACTGGGGTGGCCTCCAGGCATGCCAGGAGCAGGAGTGAGCAGCAACACTCCTGTCACTCTGACTCCAGGAGGTGCCAAATCACACACATAAACCCAAAATTTCCAACACAAAACCAGCTGCCTTAGGACACAGCCAGCAAAATGGTGAGCTATAATCAGAGTATAATCAGAGATTAATTTTGAAAGGGAAATCTGCAAGATAAGGTTCAACCCCTTGCTCAAGCAGGGCCAACAGCAGTCACGGCCTGAACCTCATCCAAGTGATTTTTGTTTCCAAAGACAGAGATCCCACAGAGCTCTGGACATCCTGGGAGAGGAAGTCATCCTGGATTATGGCACCACTTAATGTCTGTGTAACCCCAATGTACTCAACCATGGTGTTTCCCTGCCCCAAGGTGAGCATTGGTGCCATCATAGGGCACCATCCAGTATCATTCCTTGACAAGCTCAGAAAAGGAAGAGATTGTCTGTGCCATGCTTCAAACTTAATTAAACCCTCACCATCCTGTGGTCAGTAATAATATGGCATGTCTCTGTTCCACAGCAGCAGTTAGTGCTTGGCACAGAACCAAGCCTTTCAATTAATTCCTTCACAGCTTTAAAGGCTTCTCTTCCTTTGCCATGAGCAGCTAATTCCACTTCAAAATTCAAAAGCGATTAAAACATGATCACTGTATCTTAGCATCAGGATGAAGGCTGCAGATCAAAATCAGATTCAAATCCAATTGCTTAGGACTATTACGCTCCTGGACTTTAATCTCCATTTATTCTGTCTGATGATAATCTCTTGTACTCAAGGCAACCAACACTTAGTGCAGCCAGGAGGATATTAAAAACTGTTTCTGTCTTCTCAGCTGGTACTCAAAGCTATCATTTGAATTTCCTTCCTCCACTAACAGATTTTGTGATTATTTTGCAGAAAACACAGCAATAAATGTAGTTACTCTCCCCTAAGACAGACTGCTGTGACAAAAAAAATGCAGCATTAACAGGAGCTAAATCTTTCAAAGCCTCTATTAAATAAGTTGAAAAAGGAATGCATTTGTTTTTCTGTGCACATGTACATCTACACAGAGACAAGCACTGTTCTCCTTTGCATGTGGTTTCAGTGGAAGCACAGCTCAGCCCCTGGGAGCTGAAGGAAACCACAGCACCGTGTTAGAGAAACACAGGAGAGGAGCTTCAGCCTGCGACGGGAGGGCAGCTCTGCTCAGCAGATTCTGCTCTGGCAGCTGTCTTGAGCAGCGCTCCTTTGCACATGGGTCCGAGAAGGCGTGCCATCCCAGGGGACACCAGGGCAGGCAGGCTGCCCGTGAGCGATGGAGCCAGCCCGGGAGCACAGGGCAGCAGCTCAGCTGTTCATGGAAACGACTCACTCCATCAGCCACCTGCGCCACGCAGCAGCGTTTGTAAACTCTGCTTACAGCAGAGCCTCTTCCAACGCTGCAGTTCTGCCAGGTTTGCACACACCTTCCCTGGGAGGCAGAGACACAGGACTGCCTTGTGCTGCAAGGGCTAAAGAAGATCCGAGAATTTTGACCATGCTGACAAGATTTGGAGTTGACCAGAGGACTCGGTGCGACTTGAAGTCCAAGGGTGGGCAACTGGGCAGCTCGGGTTTGAGCACACCATCGAGGAGGAATTGTCTGCAAGAGCTGCACTGGCTCAGAAGTGGGAGGGGACAGCTTGCCCTCCCTCAGACAGGCAGCTCCTGCAGGGCTCAGCCTCGTAATTCCTGCCAGCAGCAGAGCTGGGTTTACACCACTGCACTGCACTTCTTTGGTTGGAAAGCTTGGGCTTGAGATGGGCTCATGAAAGCAACTTGAAAAGGGTTGTTTGTGTTCAGTCTCACACTGCACAGTGTGAAATAAAATAACTGGATTTAAACAAATAAATAAATAATAAATAAATAAATAAACAAACAAATAAATTAATATTAAAAAGCACCTTTGTCCTGGCCCAGCCAGGAAAAGAAATTTCCCTGTTTATTTGGTTCATTGTGGAAGAGAGGATTGACATGTTTTCTGAGGTAACAGATCTCTCCTTGCATTTTATAGCATGCTGTCACACATGGAATTAGAAAGCAAGACCAACTGAATATATGGGTAGCATGAGACACGTTAATGTGTGCATGAACCTGTATTATGTATTTAAAGGAAAGAGCAGAAAAAAGAGCAGAAGAAAACTGGTAATTCTGTCACTAAAACTAGAACAAATGGATAAACTGCAGAAATATGAAACGCAGTTGAATCAGATGAAAATTGATTTAAAAAACTGCATGCAAGAACTGCCAAATTTAAAAGGCAGATCTGGAAAGAGCAAAATGAATAGAGATCATGTGAAAATGGGATTTCATTTGATTTGTTTTAAAAAGATATTTCTAAACATGCTGCTGCAGAAACCACTTTCCAACCAAGACACAAAGATACTAAAGTAACTCCTGTCTCTCGCAAACCCCCACACAGAGGTCTCTCGGTTAAGCCCACCTGTCATCGCAAACAGCCAGCACGACTTCTGCACAAGTTTCTAGGTAATGATCTTCCATTTAAAGGCAACTTTACAATCTGTTTTCCAGGTTTTTTAGAACACCCATTTCATTCTAGGAAGAGCCCTAACCTTCATATGGAGGCAGCAGTCATTCTCTCTTGTATAAATCCTGCTGCTGTGATCGTATTTCATGGTTTTGTATGATTTCAATGCTTTACTCCCTATTCTCCACCAACAGTAGCTGGAGAAAGAGGCAACTGGATAAGGTTGCAGCTACCAATGCAGAGCTTGCATTGTGTGAGCAGAGGGAAGCAGTCAGATGGTGTTGCTGATACATGGCAGCTGCTTCTTACGGGGACAATCACAGTGCTGTATCTCACAGAGCATGAGTTACTTCGCCAGACAATTCTGGCTGTTCACAGCAATTACAAAGACTTTTTCCTGAGTCACTGAGAACATGGTCTTCACAAGGAGGATTTCACCCACTGTAATCTGTTCTGTGTGACTCAAACCTAATTTATTTTAATACCATCCCACTGGCACCTGATCATGGAAACACAGTGGATGTAGCAGGTTATCCAAAAAAAATCACCCAGCCCTCTCTCCAAAGGAGCAGACTCCCAAAAAATCATTACACAAGTATTTCACATCTTACTGTTCTCAACTGAAACCTGAGCATCTGGTTCTCACCTTCCAGGTTGTCTGTGATCAAGTATTCCAGCTCTTTACTTCACCTCCAATTCCTTCACCATCTGCAACCCCCCCATAAGCCCTGCCCCACAGCTGTAGTAAACCAAGCTGTTAGTTAAGGCCTTTATGCAGCTTGACAGGATGAGGCTTAGCTGTCTACAAGATCTTCTGAGTGAACACAAGATAGCTCTCAAAGAAAGATGTGGCTAAGAAATTTTGGAATGAAAGATCTTAGTACTGAGAGAGTTCTTTACTTCAAAGAAGTTGAAAATAAGCCTGTGGAAAATAAGGACAGAAGAGATCTGTTTGTACCAAGCCTCGGCCATGCTTTTGTTCAAACTCAAGTCTGAACAGATCGCTTTCCCTTGGCAGTCCTCTAGCAGGGCTGACCCTGCAACAGGGGGAAAGGAGGCTGCTGAAGAGATGCAGAGCAGCAGGAAGGGGACAGAGGCAGCCTCCTGACTGTCTCAGCAGCTGTTTGTGCTTCAGCACAGGCGGGAATCCTGGAAATCAGGGATGTTTCTGGAATTTGTAAAATTCTAAGCACTATGAAGCAGTTCGGTTGAACACAAACTGGACTGCAGCAATGACAAAATGAATCCATATTAAACAACTCTTCCAGAAGGAAAAACATGTCATTGGCAGCCATGTTACATACAACAAGCATTTTAAGAAAAAATAGAAGGCTGTTCAGTTCTTAGTTCCTAAGGAGTTAACACCCATGGGAGATGCTGAACAAACACAGAGACCTACTGCACTGTAATTTGAAAGTTATTGCAATCAGCAAGGTAACAGCAGCTTACAGTTGTACAGTTCTGCAGTCTTTATTGACACTATCTGACTGTACAAATTTGTATTGTGCCAAAAAGGTGTATCAGGTGCTCTGTAGCTCTGTTTTGGAAAAAACTGTGTGCACACTCCTATCTCTCCCCTTTTATACACTTAGCACAAACAGCTGGTGAAGCCAGGCTCCCGTTCGCTCAGAAGTGCACAACAAAACAGTGTCCACCTCAGATGATGAATAAGTCTATTTACAGGTCCTGCAACTCTGGGAAATCCACAGCACCAACTTTGCTCTCTGGTAGGCAAACTGCAGGGCAACAGTATCAGCATCTGATGGAAAACACAGAGTTTTGACTGCAGTCTTGAAAAATCAAACCAAAGAAAAACTCTCAATGGTCAATGAAAAAATAGCTTTAAAAGCAAACAACCCCCCTTTTTTAAAGACAGGCAGTGCCTTCTTTCTGCCACATCACAGGTCAATCATGATTGTAATCACGTTTGGTATTGTCCAATGTATTGGAAGACAGCTCCTAATAACAAGGAGCTTGCAACCCCAGCTGGTATTGTATTTTCATGCTATTTGATAAAATAATGGGATAGATTGGATTTAATGTAATTTGTATTAAACACGGGTCAGAAACCTTTGCAGAAACAAAGAATCATCATTTAATGTGTTGAAAGCAACAACGATTTAATTAATTGTTCCTATTCTTTTACAGGATTTCAGTCTATTCATGAATCTCTGGAACTGCTCAAACAAATAGAGGAGACAAAGATGAAACTTGAAAAAAAGAAAATTCAGAAAGACATGAAAAAATGCTATCCAAGTGACCTCCCAGAAGAATGACCACCAAGAGCAAGCCTTGTCAAGTCTTGCAGGTGCTCTCTCTAGTACGAACCAGCATAGGGTTAAAAAAAATTAACCTCTAGACACAGCTGATTTTCTTCTCCCCAGTCCCCGAACGAAGTTACTGTTACTTATGATACCCTGCAGCCTACAGCACTGGAACACCAACAGCTGTTCTTGTATTCCATCTGATAAAACACTACAGCAAAATGCTTTGCTACAGAAGAAAAGTTATACTTTTAGGATTGCCTTAAAATTTATCAGATTTCACAGAAAACTCTTCCTATTTTTTAAAGGACTTCAAGACAACAAGTACTCTGTTATTTTGTCCTGCCATAAGCTATATTAATTTTAGATTGGTGCAAATATTGAAAGCAGGCCCAATATATCCCTATAGCTCCACATAGCGTTATGAAATCTGGTATCAGAGTATGTATGAATGCATGAATTGGACATATTAAGTTAGTGGATTATTAAAAATAGCAAACTGTGTACAGGTGACAAAATGCCAGCTTATTATTAGTAGATACATTATTATGAAGATTTATTTCTCAGCTTCTGTGTTTGACTGAATAACAGTTAGTGGTGTTGTGCAGCGGAACACTCAAAAATGCAACTGACATTGTCACTTTTGTTTTGCATCAAAACGCAAGAAAAAGAGTCTGGAAGTAACAAGAAAATCTTTGGGAGCAGGACAAAGGAAACACACCAGTATAATTTCCTAATAAAAGCTAATAGAGGTCTTTAGCAGGTAGACAAAAGCAGCCACAATACAATTGCAATAAACCCCTCATTTTCTAAAGAACATCTGTTTTGCTAAGTCCAGTGTCATCTCTTGCCCAGAGAAGAAAATTCAAGAGGACTTGAATAACCCTCCCAATAATAATCCCTCTCTCAAGTCTCTTGTGCTTCTTGCTCTACAGGAAAGCAGCTTTCTCAAGCCATGGATTGCAGATGGCCACTCTGAAAACTCAGATCTGCACAGCAGGACAGCTGAATGCAAATTGATGCATAGTAGGGAATGTCACTCCCACAATTAATCTTGTTGCTCCTGCAGGTAAAACTTTGGTACTTTTAAACTTTCTCCAAGGTGTAGAAAGTCCTAGAAATTACTCACACCTTGTAGAAGACAGTAAGAGTTCCAGATGACGTTCCTGCATGTTGTTTGTGGCCAGGCTCCCTAGAGATAGACTGCATGGGAAAGACTCCCAGCTGCATCCCTGCTTTCAGGCCAGGAAATGAACCAGCAGGAAACCCGCAACCTCGAATCTCAACAACAGCCAGTTCTGAGCTCCTCTGGAGCTGTGTTTTAGTCCTGCTGTGTGTTTGGTTCATTAACAGGGGCTCTGCCTTCACTCTGGCCTTGAAGTCCATTTGTCCACTCATATTGAAATGTTTAGGGCTGAGGGCAGCCTCCCAAACTACCTCTGGGTACTTCTAAGCACTCTTGCCCTTTTTTGTCCAAGTACTTGGCTGCCAGTGAAGAGCAGCTGGTAAGGCCTGGTGTATCTGTTCCCCACCAAGTCCCCTGGGTACTGTGGTTCTCATTATACTGAGAAACACCAAAAAGGCAGAACACAAGGTTATTGATGAATGTGTTCCTAAAAGCACATCGCATGGGAAAAAAACCACCAGTCTACCCATGGGAGAGAGAAAGGGATCGAAATATTACTGCATATTCTCTGTCTATCCATTTACTCTTTCACATGGCAGTACAGCACAGAAAAATGTTACTGTATCTAAGCCCTGATTTGTATGATTAAAGCAGAACAACTTGAGGGCCTAATTACAAATTCAGATCATAACATGAATATATACTTGGGACACTGCTATTGTTTCAGTGACTGTCCATTATAAAGGAGTTCTCAATATTCATTATTTCACATTGCAACCACACTCAAAATGATCCATCTCTCCCCTCAGAACACTACATTATTTATCTGACAGCTGCTCCGTTTAATCAGTAGAAAGCAAATTAACTGGGAGAAGGAAAGGTAAATTCTACAGCCCCAGGATGATGTTCAGCTGGGCTGGAGGATTAGGGATGTACTTCTTGAAAAAGTGAACTTATGCCATATTAAAACAGTTCTTAAGGGTTTTATGTCCATAAACTTAAAAGAAAAAGTAAGTACAAAAGGTATCAAACAAAAACATTGGAGAGAAAGAAGTATACATCTGTGTTGTCATTAAACCCTAGGCAAGGAAAACTACATTAATGCAATTGCCCACTGTATATTGTGATACCATTCTGAGAGCTCAGAAGTTGAGTATAAATCATATACAGGAAATCTCAAGAAATAGAGAGATGAACATGGACAACCCAAATAAATCAATAAAATTCTCAGAAGAAAGCTTTTTTCTCATGTTTTTATAAAAGGAAATGTAAGTAGTATATAAAATCCTTTGTATCTGAAGCCATGAAAAGTTCTACCTTCAATTCCTTAGATCTTATTCCATGCTGCCTTCAGCACAGGCCAACATAATAAATTCTAGTTGGACAATGGTTTATTTTTTCCTCCTTCAGAGCAAGAGCAGCTGAAGATACGACTTCCCTGGCAGTGAAATCCATAAACAATTCTCAATTCCCCAAATCAGTGATGCTTCTGTGTCTTTGTATTTTGCTGTGCTCTACATTAGCATAAAATACATGGTTGCCTCAACCTCCATGAATTTACAAGTTTTGTCAGGTTGCAGCAGACTTGCTACAAGGTGCCAATCTTGCAGAGGCTATACATTGTTTAAAAATCAGGGGAGCAAGACTTCCACTTCATGCTGTTGAATTTTACAGCAGCCTAAATTTAAACTCATCTTCCCTGAGCACTTTTCACTGAGGAGGTGGCAGAGATTTGTGGAGTTTTTTCCTACAGTGTATGTAATACGACTTTGGGCTGTATAGTTATCTTATTCAAGGAGGTCATCACTGTTCACAGTAGAAGTAAGTTCATGGTTTTCTGAAGAGAAAAAATACCATCCTATTGCTTTTTTTTTCCTATTATGAAGCATTCACAGTTGATGGTTACTCAGCTGGAGTCTCTGGGCTGCTGTCACCTGTCGGTTCTCCAAGATGCTGGAAGGGATTTAGGACTCAGTACTAGAAAAGTCTAGGCTGACACTCACATAGAAGGATTAACAGGGACAGGCAGTTGCTTACCATGCTGCCAGCAGGCTGGTGATGACAGCTTTTCCACCACTAGAGTGGGTGGCACATATATCAAGACCATATGCCAAGGATACAAACCACAGGCTGCAAAAATTTATCCAGGATTTTAATAGCAGGAAGCTAAAAAAAGTTACAGCTACTCTTGAGAGTCACATGTCTGGCTTTTGCAGCATTTCCATTTAAGATTTGCAGTTACTGATAGTTCAAGGCTATTTGACAGCAGGCTGTGAAGAGAAATGTAATTGATCTAAATTTACAGAAAATCTTTTTAAGGAAGGAGAGAATGTAAGCGTGGAAGCTAAGGAGAGATTCTATTTAGAGGTTTTGTCTTACCTTCATTAGAAGCCCCAGCCTACTGAGCTGAGTTTTCCTGTTAAAATGACAGTGGCACACTCTCCAGAGCTGTATGTGTGACTTGCACCCCAACTCAGCATCCTATCTTCTGTAAGCCCAGAACAACTGGTTCCAAAAGCAAGTGCATATTCAGTACCATCCCCCTGCACGCCTTTGAAGTGCCCTTTCCTGCCTATAACATGGGACCATATAAGCCATTGTAAGACTTTGCTGGACAGAAATTTTAAGATGATTTAAACCAGAAAACGGACAGCTATCAGGACTCCTCTCCACAGAATGAAAATCCTCAAAAGTAACTGCCACAGACTAGAGTAATTGCTTTATTAATTTTTAATTTTTGTGTACATAAAGCCAAAATAACAACATGTCCTAAGAACCGCTGTCAGGATCCATCCAATTAAGCAATCAGCAGCTGAGTTACCGAGAGATGACAGAAGTTGGCTGCTACTGAGCTCTTAAGATTCTGTGCCAAGAAAACCTGGCACTGCTGGCAGTGGAGTAATATTGTACTTCTGTGTGTGTCCTAGGGGGAAATATTCTATTGTGAATAGTGACAAAGTTTAAGTGGGGAAGCACACAAAAGCAAATTTCAGGGTTTTCTTTTCAAAATAAATGTGATTTTATCTGTGTAACTCAATATGAAAATAATGCTACTTTTGGTCAAGAAAAAGCAAAACTAAAGACAAAGCTGCAGTTGATGAAACAGAGAAAAATAAATCAGACATAAAAAACAAAACAGCCCAAGCTATATATGCTTCTGGAAGGTGAATTAATTCAATTAGCTGAATGGAAGAGTATTTTGCTTGAGACAGTCCATTCTAGGCACTTGCTGACAATTTCTCATTTAGTTCCAGAGCTCTAACATCTCCATTAGCTTTGGCATTTTCTATAAGCACCTGCAGAGAAAAACAAAGAATGACCTGAGAATTTAACATTTTACTGCTAGTGTTATAATGATAATTTGAAATGTATTTTAATTCCTGCTAGACAGTTTTGCTAAAAGATTATCTAACCCATAATTCTCAGACAGGAAATATTCAACATTACAAATCAACTTGCTTAAAAGATTCAAACTCTGCTCTATAGTGATTTGCTAAACCTGTAATCACTTCCAATGCTCTGTAAAAGCACCACTGGTTACCTTGGAGTTACCTGCTGGTAATTAAACAAGCAGACCTATTTTCCTGCTGATACACACTTGTCTCCTGCTTTGTATAAATCTTACCTTTGTATAAATTTCCACCTGCCAAACTGGAGTGTTCTCTGCAGCTGCTTTAAAAAACCTGCCACATCCTTTTTCCTCACCCGGTTAAATTCACACTTTCCTGATTTATTTTCCACACATCATACTTGGAGCTTTTCTATTAGGTACCTTAAAAAAGGTCCTACAACAACCTAATGCTCACAAGCTTCTGGCACATCTCTTGTAATCCAATGACATTATACATACTGGAAAGAAAAACAATTAAGCAGAACCAAGCAAATCTCCAGCCATTATTATCATACTCATCAGCAGGGACTATAGATGACTACAGAAGCAAGTGTAATGAGATCATACCAGGACCTTCTGAACTCATTAAATCTAGCTTTTTTTATCATGTCTGTGTGGTTCTCATTATAAACCAAAATGAATGACACTGCACTTGCACTACATGAAAGAGCTGCATGGATTTGCAGGTTTGATCAAATATATTACTGAAGTACTGTCAACAGCAACTAATGCAGCATCTACTATGTACTGAAAATAATCTACTGTTGCAGACTAAATCTTTAATACAGAGCCCACAGCTTTCTACTGCTCAGATCTTTTGGGTCAGGAACACATCATGTTCCAGCCAGGCAAGACAGAATTAACATTTTTAGTGCTAAAATTTTGATTAAATTGTGCTCCTGTTTACTGAAGAGTCACCAGTAGAACTCTTGCAAGTTTGGACTGGAGATTTTACTGTTTATTTTTCATTATTGCATGGAGGAATGGAAGACATTCAAATGAATTGGTGCTGATTTCGGAAACTGAGGTACATCTGCCCCTCAAAAACAGGTGTGCCAGCACCTTTCCTAGTCTCCTTCTACCCCACTTCCAAGTTACAAGCAAGTATAATATTAAATGCAAAGGTGGACTGCCTTACATCTATTAATTCACAATCATTTTTGGCATACAGATGTTGCAGGAGGTACCAGCGTGCCACTGACACGATGGTTTCTGGATTTGCTGGTTGATAGATGACTCTCTCCAGCATTCGCCGAGTCTCCCTGGAAATGTAATCAAAACATAATCCAAGTAAAATTCAATGGAACAGGCCCCATGTAACATAACAAACAAGCAACAATGGCCAGAAGTAATATATGAGAAAGGCCTTATTGCAGTTCCTGCAAACAGAGACAAGATGTGAAATTGCAGAAGAGGTGGTCATTGGAATAGGGTACTACACAAAGTCTAAAATTCTGCTTGGCTGATACTAGCTTTCAACAACAACAACACACCATACACCTAACTAAGGGATTTTCAAATGCACAGTGTCATTAGAAATCTGGAAAAAACTGGCAACTACATGTCAGTATGTCATATTCATTCACTGGTGCTTCATCAGCTTTGGTTCTTGTTCCAAGAATTCCATCCTTTATAGCTAATGTGATATTCCAAGACATTGTGATTTAGAAGTTACACGTTTCTTGTTTCAGGACTTTAAAACACCTAGGCAGATCAATTAGATCTTGTGATATACTGTTCATGTAAGTTAGTATCTGGAATTGTAATAAGACTGATTTTAACTAAGTTTTTATCTTAATTTTACTGTAAGTGACAATTGCATTAGGCTGTCATCTGAAGAGCCAACAAAAAAAGCAAGCCAGATTGTTAGAATTAACTACAAATTATTGAACAAACCCATACAAAACCCTCCAATTTCCTACAGCTTAAGCAAAAATACTAGCAAAAAGACAAATGGACAAAAGCAAAAACGGACATAACAACCAAATTCACAACATAGGAAGATTCCAAGAACCCCTTCCCTAAATATTTCCCCTTTTCCTCAGAAAGCCACAATGACCACCTGGCTGTTCAGGAATGGGCATGAACTTTCTCTGTGAGCTCAATTTAGTAGCAAAATGAATCCCACCAGTAGATAGGGCAGTGATTTCTTTTTCCACTGTAGTATTTTAGAAGATTTTTCAGAATGTGTAGTCTTCCTGATGAATTTATTTAGATAACATGATTTTAAAATAAAAATTGTCTTACAGCTGTTTTTTTCTTGGTAGGAAGGTAATTTTTTTACAAATAATGGAACATTTGGCTGCTCCCCACATTACTAACTCCTCCCCTCTCCCTTTTAGTTGCCACACTATTTCAAGAATTAATTTCTGCTTTCAACTTTCTTTAAGTTCTTGAAGTTAGACCTGGAGATAATGATCACTTGTATTTTTAGACACCGTACTCCACTGGAAACTTAACACATCATGCATACCTTGCTCCCATTTTGCGATTATACTGTAGCAGGGCTTGAATCAGAGCTGCCAAGGGGCAAGGAGAAAGTTTCAAAGCTTCAGTTGTTGCTTCCTGAACCAAGGATGGCCAGTGTTCACTTGAGACATTAGCCTAGTATAAAAGTTAAAGATAAAAGAAAGAGAATAAAAATAAAAGAAATTAAAAAAAAAAAAAAGAGAAAAAGCCAGGAGGAAAAAGGACTTTACTGTAGTGTATTTGCATCTTTCTAGAAAGCAGGTTTAATTCAAGCTGTTCTGAGAAGTACTTGGCAGGTTAGAAAGACACTTGTTTAAAAAAAAAAACCCAGACAAACAGTAGTTAGAACTGCCTTGAAAAGTCATGTTAAGTTATTGAGGAGCAGCCTTGCTAGCATTCCTCCTGCTAATTTATGCAAACAGTCTTTTTGTTTTTTTTCATATAAATTCTAGTAGTGTTTTAGAACCACTACTAAATCTTGCAAAATCTTCATACCATATATAAAACTATTCTACAATATAGAATTTATCCCCAGAAATGACACAGTTTTCTACCAGAAGTCAAAACCAATTCCTAGATAATCACCTAATAGAACAATCATTGAGCAAACCCAAGTATCTTAAGAGTACAAGCAAAGCAAAGAAAAAAAACTGGCTTAAGAAAAACCTTATTATCCCCATTGTGTCTGGATAGCATTCAAGTTACTGTACTTGAAAGGGTGACCAAATTTTCACTTGGAAGATAATTGGGAGACAAGCAATTTTCAAATACAGAGCTCTCTTGGACATGAGCAAGATTTTCATGGCTTTTATACATTTCATTAAACCAATGCAGACTAGAAATGCAAAAAAAAAATTTCCACTTATCAGCTTCTCTGCTCACTCAAGAAGTAGAGATAAGAGAATCAAATTCATACTAATCACATTTTTAAACAAAGTATTATGTGTTCTTAGCCAATTTCAGGCCAGCCCTTGAAGAAACAGTGTTAATTAAGTTAGAAGGTATCTTGTGACCTGTGAAAGCATTTAGGAGCAATAAGAAACAAAGCGGGCCAGAGAAAACTGACAGAACAACAGCAGGAACAACACCGACAAATTCTGCTTTTGGAAGCAATAGGCTTGTGAGAGAAACTGAGGACAATTCTCTCCTCCAAAAAGGAGAAACAGTTTAGCAGCTTTATCCTCAGTAAATCTGACTGCCTCATCTTACACAAGATCTCAGGATATATGGGGTTACTTTGCCTGATTTTGATTACAGCTGGGTCATTTGTTAAAATACAAAAAAGCATTAGCCAAAATCACACCAGTATCTACATTTTACAGTAGATTTTAAATTATGGTAGTGCACTTCAAGTTTCTAGAGTGACACTGCTTGAAGAGGATAAACACTTGTCAAGACCCTGGGGTATATTCACCTTGCCCCCCAGTGCAAGGAGTAATACTTCTTTATTTCACAAGATAAAAATTCCCTTAGATTTTTCTTAGACTTCAGTGCAAGGCATCATATCTGGAAATGACTGTACACCATAAAAATACTTGAAATGTGACTGACTTCTCTAGGAAGAAAAAATGCCTGCTGAGGCAGTTGTCTGAACAAAAGGACAGACACTTGAACAGTATGTCAGTTTGGATGATCAGACTGAAACTGTTAATAGACAAGACTTAGTGAGCAAGTCAGCCTCTTAGGCACAAAGTAGTTCTATGTGATTATTACACTGCAACCTCTCTTACAAAGAGACATTTTAAGAATACTTCACTGCTTCTTGAAGTCTTATTTTATTCTCTAGCTGTCACTCATAAAATGTAAAGTCATTCCAAACTGTCACTCATAAAATGTAAAGTCATTCCAAAAGGGGCTATTAAAGACTACAGAAGCCTTCTATCCCACCAACTTCTGTTAAATCATGCAGTTATGTTATACTGGTTATCCTACCATGCAGGCTTCCAGTGCGAGCATAGCTAGCCTGAGCAGGCTGGATAACTTCCCATTCCAGCTGCCCTGCTGTGATGCCAACTGCAGACTCTTCCTGTAACACATCTCTGCTCCAGTCATCATTCTCTGAGATTGATACACTTTTGCCAGCCACTGCAAATAAACATCCAACAAAATCAGTAATGGAGCCACCAAAATACACACCCATTAGGTAATAGCATTTAGTCCAATTTATGAGAGTACCACAGCATACTATTAGCTAAAACCATGCACCCAGTCCTCATTCCAACAACATACTATGCATTATCCTGCAGAAAAATTCGTCTGCTGCAGAGCTGGCAGTACACTTCATTACAGAAACTTAATCTGGGAGTTCCCTAGCCCACTCACGGACTTTTTTTGATGGGTTCTCTCAGCTGCTGCCTGCTCTGCCAGCACAAGATGTCCTGGATTACCTCATGAAGAGAAGGAAAAGGATTCTATCTTTAATTCTGTAATCATCACACATTTTTTGATGCAGCCATATTTGCAAATCCTTGACATGTACATGATATGCATGAAGATGTGCAAGCCATATTTAGAAATACTGTTTGCTGGATCATCAAGTAAACAAAACAATTCCCCTGCTTTTCTGCAAAGGCCTTTAGACTTTTCCTAGCTAAAGACTGCCTGGCGCTAGAGGAGACAAAAATTATTAACCCTTTCTGGTGCATAGAAGTTATTTCCAATTACAAAGAGAAACACACTGGAAAGTACTAATTAGCACTAGTGAGACTGTGCATTCTTGACATCAAGCTGCAGGCCTTCTTTTTAGAGTAAAACATTCATTCATGTGCAGGAAAAAAAGCTTCCCTCAGCCTCAGCTCTTTGCAGCTGAAGATGTCTAGCACTCAAGAAGTAAAGAAGAGAACTCTCATGCAAAAGCACAAAGGCAGCTTTGCCAGATCAGCTTTTCTCTATTTTCCTGGTAAATCACAGCACAAAAAGTAGAACAGCCATCAGAATGGCAGTTCAGCAGCATTCCTAAATCCCACGAAACAACCATTTAGACAAAAGCCCAAAACTTAACCAGAAAGAAAAGTTAACGGCCTCTCTAATGTAGTAAAACTCTAAGGCATTATAAAGGACAAATCGAACTCTTAGGTCCCGAGACAGAAAACACATAAGCATAGATTTATCCACTAGGAGCATATGTAGCAGCCAGGCTTTTTCAAAATTCTATCTAAGCCCTGAGAAATACTTCCTTTAATTGAAGGCTAGAAAGACCTTTCTTGTAGGTATCTTATCTGTGGCCTGGATTAAGAAAACCAAAACAAATCATCACCTCCCACTCCCCACATCATATGCACCCATTCCACTTACTCTCCCTGCCTATAGGCAAGATGACTTGGCTATGCAAGGGACACGTGAAGAATGTACAAAAACATTAATTTAATTTTTAAAATGTTATCAGAATAGAGGACACAATTATGTATTGTGTGCCCCCTATTTTGGAAGTTCAGTCTGACTTAGTTCTATATTTGGAAAGATGAAGTCTCATAAATCACAGAAAAATGCATCAAAAAAGCACCTTCCCCAGGAATAATGCTCCTGTGTTTCTGAAAAGAAGAGGATCTGCAGCCTTCTAAGAAGTGAGATAATGATCTGTACAGCAGCCTTGCACTGATCTTCTAAGAGTGACATCAACTTCACTGAATCTTATCACAAACAGGGTTTTATTCTATCAACAGGCAGAGGAGCATCATAAATCCTTCAGCTATATAAAGGATACTAAAAGTTCACAGAATCTTTCTAAACAATGTGCTACTTACATTGGTAAAGTCAGATAATAACTGTAAGCTAAAAAGCAGCTGCTAGAAAATAATCATATTTGGTGCTGCATCACCAAAAGGATCTCTTGGCAGGTGTGACTTCTCAGACTGACTCAGAGAAGCAGCATATTAAGTGAGCTTTAGCACTTTTGTCTCAACTAAAAATGATCACTCATCATGCCACGGAAGGGAATTAGTAAGCAACAGTGCTGGGAGTGATTCTCTGCAGAATCAACTTACTCAAAAGAACAGTGACACCTGAAGTCAGGACATTATGGAGAAAGAGACTTACTCAGGTTTTCAGACCCTAAATAAGAAATTGTGTATTACTACATTAGGAAACTCTTTACCTCCATTTATTCTTGTAGGTTATGAAATATTTAATTGGTTTCTGCTCACATGTCAAATCATAGATCCCTAACGACAGGGATGCCAGGCATTTACCTCAAGTTTTTAATTCTCCTGTCTCCATGTCTGCTTGGTCTTACTAGCAGTCTAATATTTCGACTTTATATAAAGTTAACATAATGTTTCAGCTTTGGAACAAATAGAATTTAAGCTGTTTTTTGTCACTGACTGCCAGCAGATAAATAAAATCAACAGTGAAACAAATGTTCACCCTCTCACAGCAGGTGTGAGAGTGGCACACCAGTCAGGGAAAGGATCCACACTTACTTGCCAGGCTGCAGCTGAGGATGAACTGGACATGACTGTCTTGCGAAGTTCCTCCAGGATGCTGTCTGGAAGTTCTTTGTGAGACTGCAACAGCTGCTTACACTGAACTTGTCTCAAAAGCAAAAACAGAGCTGGGTGCTCAGGACAGCTTTTTAAACCCTAAACCCAAAACAATCAGAATTATCTTTCTCCAATATCAAAGATATTTAGATTTTCCATTCTGGTCTTTATAGAAAACAACATTAAAAGCATTCTCAGGACACTTGAAATACAGCATTTTTCTACTCTTCTGCACAAAGGAGTGTTCCAGGGACTGACCCATGAAAACAGGTAACATTTTTTTCTGTCCTCAAAATACATTTGAGATCTAAGCTCAATTTTGTACATTTCCTAGTCTTA
>VZRX01018320.1:21271-41314 GCA_013398075.1 Notiomystis cincta | reverse complement strand
TGTTTTAATAAATAATACTTGTACTTTTCACATATTTTTTTAAAAAACAAAGTATATTGCCTGTGAATCTTTCACAATTGATGGCAGTGTCTGACTCACCACTCCCAGTTACACTGCTTTCTGAGAATTCTGGGGTCCAAAACTACCACTGAGAGTTTGTCGTACTAAGGAATACTGTCCTTTTTTCTTTGCTAATTGCAGACACTGACTGCCCTCTCCCCAGGCTATTTAATCAAACAAAAATCAATAAAATACAAGCAAAATCTACCACAACCTTCCCCCACACCCAAACTGGGGGAAGGAGAGATCTTGTATGTCTTGAAATCTCTGATCATTGTTAATATAAGGCAGGTCAGTAGACATGTTGGCCATAAAAGGAAAACACCTCACCAAGCAAAGAAAGAGGCAAGAAAGTACTTTTTCTTGAAAATCAGCATGTTCAATCAATCTGATTGTTTGACTTTGGTTTTTGTTGTTTGGGTTGGGGTGTTTTTAACTCCCATCCACTTTAATGAAATACACTGAAACCAAGGATCCCATTTGCATGTAATTGGTAATTTTCCTTAATGAAAATCAGGGATGTGTGCTTTTTTGTTTATCTTTTGCCAAGTCTTCTGCTCATGAACACCTTCTTGAATATTGCTAACAGCCCAGCTCCTTTACTCAGCCGTGTTACCTCAGGACCTTTTTCTTTAATAACTGATCTTGTAGCATCCACTTGGGGCTCTGAAACAAAGTACCAACACAACCCAGAAAAAATTGAAGTCCCATGTATGTCGCCTACAGTGACTACTTGCCCTGAATTTTGGTAATGTTTTGCTTAATTCTAGGCAGGAAGAACAGACTTAAGCTTTACCTTGACACACACTAGTTGTTTCAACTATTAACACAGTTTTGGTGTTGCAAAACTGGGAGGAGGGGAAACTGGGGAGGGGAGAATATTGTCAACAACCAGCTCAGTTGCTCAGAGAATGGTGCTAATAGCACCAAAGTTGAAGGTTTGATCCCCATGTAGGCCATTGACTTAAGAGCTGGACTTGATGATCTTCATGGGTCCCTCTCAACTCAGAGTATTCTGTAACTCTGTGAACTATTGTATTTTGTAGCTCTGATGGAGCGGGCAGTTGCTAATTCAAACATTACCTTTCTGTATAATGCACACAAATAATGATTTCTATACAATTCTACCACAATCTGCCAGCGTGACACCATCATACCTTGTTACAAAGAGCTTCAGCTTCTGACAGTCTACCAGTCTCCTCCAGGCTGGTAATAGCTTGACAGAGACACCAGTCTTCAAGAGTACGGACATAATTATGTGGAAGGTTACTTTCTCCAGCTGCAAAGACAGACAACACACTTAACCAGATTAGTGTTTATGCTGTAGTACCATACCATGGTCACAGGCTCTAGATCTGGTAAGGGAGAACTTTCACGAAATTTAATATGACATGGCTCCCTTCATTAGTAGGAACATTGAAAGATGGCAAAATTAAAAGCATGAGGGGAAATAAGCATACATCATTTGAGTTAATAGTTTGGGATCAATCAAACAAGGAATTATAATTCCAGCTTTAAAAACATTATGGACATTGAAGAGTTGGAAGAGTTACAGAATTTAAAATTACTTTAGCCTTTTCATGTAAGTGCTACTGCTGCAACATAATGCACCCATGACCTTCATGGCTGTAGGCACCAGAGTTCAGAAATACTATTTCAGAAAACCATTCTAAGTCTTGGAGGGGAAAGCAAGCTGCCATTAATATCTAAACCTAGCTGTATATTAGAATTTAGTGGTTTTACGTGTAAAATACAGTTACAGCTCAAACCACTACTGTGTAATCCTCAGCCTATTTTCAAGTTCAGAAGAGTATTACAAACTTAGATAATTCCAATTTTGTATTGCTTTTTTAAAGTAGGAAACTTGTATAGCTTACTTTTGGCTGAAACTGTGGACACAAGTGTCATCTCCAGCCCTGTTCGTTTTGGTTCAGTGTTGTTTAGACAGACAACAGTGTTTTCAGCATGACAGGCTGCCATAAGCACTGCCCAAGCAGCAGGATTATCTAGAAAAGAATGGTCAAAGAGAATTCATGCCCATTCTAAATATGCTGGTAGTTCACTTAGAATGGTCTTTACCTGATAAAGCATAAAAGCATACCTATCAATGGAACCATACTGTAAATAAGATACCAACAATAAGAGAAGTAATTGAGCTCAAGCCAAGGAAGATGATAATTACTTGGTTCTAACTAGCAAGATTCATCAGATTATAAAAGGAAGATGCTGTTCCTAAAGCTAACTAATGTATTTTTCACAGATAGCTTCAGTGTGCTAACCTGAAACCAGCAGTTTATTTCTGATTGCACAGATAAATCTTGGCTATGACTTAAGAGTTTTAACAAAACACAAAGCGGTAGCAAAAATTCCAAGATGCCATCTACAGCTTTCAGTCATACTGACTCAGTCTGTTCTGCCCACCAGCATGAAAGTTACAGCAATAGCTGCCTACTTCCACTGTGTCAGCTTCACCTTTAAATAGCCCTGTGAAGAACACCTACTACTGTAAGAGCAATCTCTGTCCTGAACTGGACAGGGCTCAGTTAAAGATTTTATTTATTTAAATTTTCATCCCTAAGATAATTAATTTTGCTGGCAAAATGAAACAAAGCCTGAAGATCTAATAAACTAAAATGTAAAGTATACTGCTTTTAAATAGCAGTCAGACGCTCATATTTCCTGTAGGAAAGTAATTGTAATTTTTAACTTGTAAGCCAGGCTTATGCATCAGAGCAAAACAACTCTAGAAGAATCAATGTTTTAGTATTTCACTATCAAATACAAATTAGTAATTGAAAACCCCACTAGGCTTGCACTTCATATGCTGAAGGAAAACCATTTAGTAAGACAACCATACAGCTTTCCATATTTCATAATCCACACATTTTAACAGAACCTTTCTAATCCAAAATCTCAAGGTAGATGAGTAATTCCCTTCCGTCTGGTGTTGCATGCTGAGGGAATGTGTTTTTCAATTTTGTCTAGCATACTAAGTAAAATTAAGAAATTGCTCACAGTTTAGAACAAGCCTTAAAACCAAGTGATATTTTTCTTATGATCTGACTTAATTCCCATTCCACTAAACTTGGAATAGTGACAATTTCCACTCTAAGCACTCTTCCCAAAATAATGGAATAACCCTATACAACAAATCAACCCAACCAAAGTAGATTTAAATTTAATGCAGTAATTTTTGCTTCTGATGGATAAAAAGACAAAAAATCACTACAGTGTTTGAGAACAAGAGTAACCTGGACAGACATGGATCGCCTTCTGAATATTTTTCAGAGGATTGTTTTTCTTATCTTCTAACATGTGACATCCTGCTACCAACTGATTAACTGCAATATTCAGCAGGACTTCCTATAAAAGAGAACATAAGAATTACTTAACACTGTAAGTGATCAGATGGAATTAATTTTAGGACTGTTTATGGAATTACAAAATGTTCATTTTAAGAAAGGCAAACCTTTCCACAGTTTACATCAAGCGTATGTGCAACACTTCCTGCCACAGCTCCTCCCTGCAAGATTAGAAAAAAACCAAACAATTGATTTCATGACACGGGTTATTAATTTTATGCAAAACATAATGCCAAAATCTTTCTATCTTTGCTATTCACAAGTACAAAATTTTCACAATGAGGCAGTTTCCTTGCTTACAGCATGATCTCTTTATAAAAATTTAGCAACAGACATTCCAGACAAGAGCTTATCCACATGACTGCTTTCCAATTTTAGCCCCATATTGAAAAGGGCTGCTTTCAGGTGCTATTTCTGTTTATATAATATAGCATAAATTAAGACAAAGACTATTCATTTGGAGGAAAGCTAATAATAAGCAGAAAACTGGCAAAGAAACGTGCTCTAATGTGAGAAGTGACTAGATGACTAGACTAACCAAATTAAATACAGGTAAATCTTAATATAAATTTATTTACATAAATACATTTCTATAAAACTAAACAAAGAAATTATACATAGTATAGGCTTTTATTGTCTGCATAATTCTAGCAGATTTTTCCTCTAAGTTTATTTCAAGAACTGTTACTTCACGGAAGATGCAAATAATGGTATATAAATTCAGTATGTGGCCATGCATGGCTTTATATGTAAGCCTTAAGTTTTCATATTAACTGGGGAAAGTCCACACACTTCAGAGTGGTTTTTTTCAGTTAAGAAATAACACAGACTACCTGGAATGTAGACAGCACACATGTATTACAGCAATATACTTACTTTTGGCCTTTTTGACGCATACAGTGGAACTAGTCGAGACAGAAGAGACCAAAGGGCAGGATTATCAGGGTAGCTAAGGAAAGAAAAGGGTATTAGACTTTCTGGTTTAGATATGCACCTGGTCTTCCAGGACTCAGTAGGCACTTGCTATAAATACCAAGTAGACCTTTTCCTATTACGAAAACAATGCAATGTGGTAGAAGATAAACACAACACAATATTGTAAAAACAAACAACACAATATTGAAATTATACTAAAGAATACTATGAAATTATGCTTCTAGCTAAAGAAATAAAATGTACAGCATGCATATCAATACTCATGGGAAGAAAACAAACTTTAGGGCTACAGGTCTTGTCTTCATAGTATGAAGAACAAGGAATTTTAATTGTAGTTGGAAAAAACCAATTGCATGAAAATAGTTTCCAAAAACACTTAGAGAGACTATGATGTGTGCCTTCCTGAAAGGCTCAAAATACTAAGGTTAATCAAATCACATTTAAACACAGACACTTAGCTAATGGAACAAATAGCTTCAAAGGCTGTTAAATATTAAGTAAAAGCCCAAGGGACTTTTCCAGGCTGAATGTTAGGCTACACAAGATGAAAAAGTGCTTTCATAGAAGAGTAAACTGACCTACCTATCAAAAAAGACAGCCAAAGAAAGTCAGAAAACACTGGACAAGCTATGAAACTTCCGCAATTTGATTCCATAAATAAGAAAACAAACTTGTCAGCTAAAGTTACAACCTTAGGTGAGGACTTCACCTTTGAGAATGAATTCTAAATATTTATTTTTTTAGAACAATGATTCAAATAAATAGGTTTGCTTACTCTTCAATGTAATCAAAGTGATACATTTACAAGGCAATTTAAACCAAGACAAACTATATACCTGTGTATTGCTTTGGAGACTTCCCTCTGGATTGCCACATCTCTACCTTGTAATGCATAAACAGCAGATGCAATAAGACACCTCTCATAAATGCCATTATCTCCTTTTTCATGCTTCAGTAATTCTTTTAGTGCTGCTGTTGCAAGTGTTGCATCCTGCTTTACCAATCCCAGTGTGCACAAAGCCTTCAGGCTTTCTGTACTAGGTTCGTTTAATGAGCTGTTGAATCAGAGAGAGGCAAAGAGACAATTACTTTGGAGCACACATTGAACTTACTGTTAACATTAGAGTTCTGTTACTTCTGAGTCCTTTTCTTCCATGTATCATGAAAGGTATACAGAATTAGAACTCTCACTGTGGGACTGCAGATCAGGCTAGATCTATATTCTTGAAGACTAGGTGACTACAGGCACCGAATCAAGTTCTTAATGATTACTTTTGCCTTCAAAAAAAGACAAGAATGTAAGCTTCTGACTCTATGTTTCGTTTTCAGTCCCTAGCAAGAAAATAATAAAATCTATTAATCAAACTTGAACAGCCAGCAAGAGGAGCCTTTGAGAAGTAGGAAATGGTCTTCCATCACACTACTTTTATCCAGACATACTCACAGACAAATCTCTGTGCTAAGCTGGTTATGGGAAATGAAAAAGGTGGCTTCATGTTCAAGGTCCTACGCTGGCACTTAAAGTCATCTAGCACCAATTCCAGTCAAGAGAGACCTCTGTCTATTGGATGAGAATGCACCATTTTTATTCCTAACAATAAAATCCATCATGTACATTTGCAGCACTATGTTTCCAATTCAGATCTAGATATATTCACTGTGATGTTTCTTTCCTAAACCATTTACTACCTTTTTTTTTTTTAAACACAAACAAATAACGTCACTAGAAACCCCCACTGTTCATATTTATGACAAAACCAGCAGTGATTTATAGGACGGAGGAAACAGCAGTTTCCTAGCCAACTAATCACCAATCACTTTGGATTTAGAGTGCGTTGGGTAATGGACCCTCACTATTTCAGTAACTTCAGGAGTCTGCTGGTAAGATGGGCACTGTACTGCCACTACAACCCTCTCTACTGACAGAGGGTTGCCCTGAGAGGCTGAGATGGTAACTCTTAATCTGTAGCTACTAGGAGGCACAGGCTATTAGCCTCCACAGAGCTGAAAAATAACAGACATTCACAACTTAACTGCACAACTAATAGAGATCTGTTTGTTTCCATGGGAAAGCTACAGGATTGTCTGGTCTGCTTGGAACACTATAATTTTGGAGATTTCTGACTACTTAAACTGAAACTATTTTTATTGGTCATTTAGAGTTCATACAGCTAAAGAGCAAAAATACTGCCTATTACTTAGGACAACTACAAAGTAATATTATCTTAAAAGATGAAGTTTTTAAAACTATCAATCAATGATGTTGGACATCTGAACTGCCCAGCCCTTCCACTCAATACTGCTTTAAGAATGTGAAAGATGCAGACCATAAAACAAAACCAGACATATCATATGAAAAAGTTGCTGCATCCATTTCCACTTTCATTCTGCATTACACAAAGAAAATATCCACCTGAGTTCCCACAAAAAGGAAATCTGAGGATTCAACAGTACAACAAAACATCACATTCTGATTATTTCTTCCACTCACCATTTAAATAGCAGTGTCTTAGCAGCATCGACGTTGTTCAGTTTATATTCTATTATTGCCAAGGCAGTCAGGACATGTGCTTTATCTTTTTCAGACTCAGCAACAGACAAGGCTTTTTCATAGGCTGGTAAAAATTCAAAACTCAGAATTGAGGTAGAAGAAAAATCACAACCTTTGTAAAGCTTTTAGGATAGCATGGTATTAGAACAGAGAGACACTTTAGGTTCAGGTTCGCTGTATTTTCTCACCTCAAGTGACAAGCAGAAGACCAAAAAAAAGTTGATTAAGACTCTGGAAGTAACTATGTTTGGAAATATCAGATTTACTGTTTAGAGCCTGGGAGTTGTTTAACACATAGCAAGTAGAAACAGAAATCAAAAGCAGCATGGGTATATTCAGAAAAAGCCTGCAAGAACATGGTATAAATACTTCCCTGTGACAATTCATTTATGAAATAGTAGTTCAGATGGGCACATTCATTCCAATTAAAATACAAAATTATTTAAAACACTGAGCTCACTGTTCCTTTGTGAGTGCTTACACTTCAACACTGATCATTGCACATCTTTTTTGTGAAGTTGCACATCTCATAAGTGCAGAACATGATAGTAGAATTATATTTGCCACTAAAACTAAAGTGCTTTGAACAACACATTAATCTCCTGTTATAGAATCATAGAATAAGTAGGGTTAGAAAGGACTTCTGGAGATCAACCCCTCTGCCATGGCACGGCCACCTACAGAAGGTGACACAGGACATTTGCAGGTGAGTTTTGAATGTCTCCAGAGGGCAGAAACTCCACAACCTCATGGTGTAGCCTGCTACAGAGCCATCCTCAATGCAAAGCTCTTCCTCATGTTGAGGTGGAACTTGGTGTGTTTTAGATGTCTATTATGCCTTGTCCTGTTGATGGGCACCACTGCAAAGTGGCTAGCACCATCCTCTTGACACACTCACTTTTGAGACATTTATATTGACAACATCACCTTTTAGTTTCTCTTCTCTAGACTGCAACTGATTCTTCCAGGAAAATAATTTTACTTGAGAACAAGGGAGGCTCAGAGAAAAACAGCTTAATGGACAAGAATTAAACACTTGAAGAAATTTTGTTTTTCCTTACTACATTTGAACGATACTACCACCCTACAAATAGCCTAATGATTTTCACAGAATTATAGAATAGGTGGAGTTGGAAGGGACCCACTAGCATCATGAAGCACAACTGTGCAGGACACTCAAAGAATCACACTGTGTGCCTGAGACCATTGTCCAAAAGCTTCTTGAAATGAAGACAGCATTGGTGCTGTAATGACTTCCCTGGGGAGTCTGTTCCTACTCAACCACCCTCTGAGTGAAGAATCTTTTCCTGATATTCAACCTCCCCTGAATCAGCTTCAGGCCATTTCCTAGAGTCCTGTCAATGGCTGTGAGAGTGAAGAGATCAGTACCTGCCCCTTCACTTCCTCCTGAGGATGCTGAAGACCATAATGAGTCTCCTCTCAGTCTTCTCTTCTCCAGGCCAAACAAACCAAGTGACCTCAGCTGCTCCTTGTAAGACATCCCCTCCAGACCCTTCTCCATCTTCATAGCACTTTTCTGGATGCTCTCTAATAGCTTAATGTCTTTTTTTTACTGTAGTGCCCAAAACTGCATATGATACTTCAGGTATTAAAATAGTTGTGGCATTTATACTTACACATTAGGACTGAACGAGTAAAATACTGAATGTAAGCTAGGTTGGTTAGACAAACAAATTTTGTTAAGATTAACCTTGAGAGAAGTGTTCCATAATGCTCTAAATTTTACCTTTGATACTTTCTTCTAAGAGTCCTTTCCTGAAGTAAGCTAACGCTAGCCCCACAATGCCATCAAACTCAGTTAGGGGTATTGATTTGTAAACTTCAATGGCCTCATCACACAGCCCAAGAGCACTGTGAAAAAAAAAAAAAGTCACTGGTATGAAGGATGCAGCAACATCTGCTGTGATTCAGACAAACTGTCCTTGAGCACTGGTGTCCTCTCTTCCATAGTAGTTTTAAGCAGATACATAGAAAAGAGCAATANGCTGTATTTTCTCACCTCAAGTGACAAGCAGAAGACCAAAAAAAAGTTGATTAAGACTCTGGAAGTAACTATGTTTGGAAATATCAGATTTACTGTTTAGAGCCTGGGAGTTGTTTAACACATAGCAAGTAGAAACAGAAATCAAAAGCAGCATGGGTATATTCAGAAAAAGCCTGCAAGAACATGGTATAAATACTTCCCTGTGACAATTCATTTATGAAATAGTAGTTCAGATGGGCACATTCATTCCAATTAAAATACAAAATTATTTAAAACACTGAGCTCACTGTTCCTTTGTGAGTGCTTACACTTCAACACTGATCATTGCACATCTTTTTTGTGAAGTTGCACATCTCATAAGTGCAGAACATGATAGTAGAATTATATTTGCCACTAAAACTAAAGTGCTTTGAACAACACATTAATCTCCTGTTATAGAATCATAGAATAAGTAGGGTTAGAAAGGACTTCTGGAGATCAACCCCTCTGCCATGGCACGGCCACCTACAGAAGGTGACACAGGACATTTGCAGGTGAGTTTTGAATGTCTCCAGAGGGCAGAAACTCCACAACCTCATGGTGTAGCCTGCTACAGAGCCATCCTCAATGCAAAGCTCTTCCTCATGTTGAGGTGGAACTTGGTGTGTTTTAGATGTCTATTATGCCTTGTCCTGTTGATGGGCACCACTGCAAAGTGGCTAGCACCATCCTCTTGACACACTCACTTTTGAGACATTTATATTGACAACATCACCTTTTAGTTTCTCTTCTCTAGACTGCAACTGATTCTTCCAGGAAAATAATTTTACTTGAGAACAAGGGAGGCTCAGAGAAAAACAGCTTAATGGACAAGAATTAAACACTTGAAGAAATTTTGTTTTTCCTTACTACATTTGAACGATACTACCACCCTACAAATAGCCTAATGATTTTCACAGAATTATAGAATAGGTGGAGTTGGAAGGGACCCACTAGCATCATGAAGCACAACTGTGCAGGACACTCAAAGAATCACACTGTGTGCCTGAGACCATTGTCCAAAAGCTTCTTGAAATGAAGACAGCATTGGTGCTGTAATGACTTCCCTGGGGAGTCTGTTCCTACTCAACCACCCTCTGAGTGAAGAATCTTTTCCTGATATTCAACCTCCCCTGAATCAGCTTCAGGCCATTTCCTAGAGTCCTGTCAATGGCTGTGAGAGTGAAGAGATCAGTACCTGCCCCTTCACTTCCTCCTGAGGATGCTGAAGACCATAATGAGTCTCCTCTCAGTCTTCTCTTCTCCAGGCCAAACAAACCAAGTGACCTCAGCTGCTCCTTGTAAGACATCCCCTCCAGACCCTTCTCCATCTTCATAGCACTTTTCTGGATGCTCTCTAATAGCTTAATGTCTTTTTTTTACTGTAGTGCCCAAAACTGCATATGATACTTCAGGTATTAAAATAGTTGTGGCATTTATACTTACACATTAGGACTGAACGAGTAAAATACTGAATGTAAGCTAGGTTGGTTAGACAAACAAATTTTGTTAAGATTAACCTTGAGAGAAGTGTTCCATAATGCTCTAAATTTTACCTTTGATACTTTCTTCTAAGAGTCCTTTCCTGAAGTAAGCTAACGCTAGCCCCACAATGCCATCAAACTCAGTTAGGGGTATTGATTTGTAAACTTCAATGGCCTCATCACACAGCCCAAGAGCACTGTGAAAAAAAAAAAAAGTCACTGGTATGAAGGATGCAGCAACATCTGCTGTGATTCAGACAAACTGTCCTTGAGCACTGGTGTCCTCTCTTCCATAGTAGTTTTAAGCAGATACATAGAAAAGAGCAATATTAGGACAAGAATTCTTGCAGTATTCCCCACCCTTCTCCCATTACAGTAGTAACTCTCTCCAACTATCTGCTGCATGAAGAACAATTGATAAGAAAAAAGTCCTCCACAGCTGTATGACAGCCGTATATAAGGCTATTACTTAATAATGGTCATTACAGTGCAGGGGGAGAAAATAGCAAAGGAGAAAATGAAAAAAGCAAATCAAGCTATGTGTGCACACAGACAGGAAAAAGCACACAGAGAGATGACAGCATTTTTGTTCTAAGAATTACAGAATTCTTGTTCTAAGACCGCTATGGAAAAAATAACACAGGATTGTGTTTATTAGGACTACTTATTAGTTACTAGAGATTTAATCTTGTTGCACACATGAAATAGCATATATACAGCCTGGATGTGAGACTTCAGGAATCTAAAGAGCTGCTTCTAAAATCTTCCCTGAAGGTACTGAATTATCACTTTGTCACAGGTTAGAAGTGTCATGTACAGAAACTTAAGAATACATGAGGTTTCCCTGGAGAGCTAACAAATATTTAATTAGCAGAGCTTGAGCTATGTCGTACCAAAGAGAAATTTGGAAATCTACATACTTGTGTCCTGCATTCCCTCAGAACCAGAAGGGCATCATGAAGGGAACTTAGAATTGTGAGTAGGACTACAGCAGAGGGGTTCAACAGCAGGACGACCACGGACATGTACACAAACCCCCAACCTCACATGATTCAGGTTGTGAAAGTCAATACAAATTCATAAGGTAGGTAGAAGGGATTTTGAATAAATCTCGAAGCAGAAATTTTATTCACACTAAGTCTATTACATAGCTCAAGCATCAAGATTGTTTAAAAAAAAATATCAAAGAACCCCCACAATTTATTGTGGAGACAATATAACAGCTACATTATATAGACTATATTAAGGCACTTCAGTACCAAGCAAAGGATAAGGGAATCACTGATATTTACAGTCTGTGAAGACATACAGCAATTCCTTGCAATATGATTTTTTTTTTTTATTACATTACTCATTTCTGGAGCAAATACAAAGTTCAGTCAAACCTGTCTACAACTGGGAATAATGTTTAATAGATTATTTTTAGCAACCATCTCTCACATTAAGCCTCACCATATTTTGTATCACTGCATTCACTACCTCCAAAGTCAGGGGCTCAGAAAAAACGTCAACAGATACTTACCACAATGACCTGCCATAGTTTTGCATTGCTGTATTGTACTTCTCAGTATCCTCTGAGTTTTTCAAGAGTGAAGCTGCCCTAAAATTAACCACAATGAAGGTTACTTATTATCTGACTACAACATGCATATTTTGAGAACGGTTCTCAGAGCAAAATGGACAACTATTTTTATACAAAAGCTTTTCTATGCTAATTAAACATAAACAGAACCTACTGTACTGTTTTAATGAATCAACAAACATGTTCACCAAAATACTGTTTCATTTGCCATCTTCCCCCTCTTTGAAGAGAGGAGAGAAGAAAAAAAAAATCCAACAAACCCAAGCCACGCCCATTAATTAGAGTGGGATAGAGAATATAGCTAAAACCAAGCTTGCCTTCTCCTTCAATTTCATTTAAACCCCACACAGTGAATTAGTTAATGTCCTGGTTAAGACATACAAGCCTTAGGAGATCTTTCCTTTTCCAGTTCTGTGTTCTGCATTTCCAAATTTGGTATAGGAACATCTATACACACTCACCCCTACAATACGCTTACTTGAAATGTACTGTTGAACTGAGAAAGTGAAATTCATCTAAGGAAAAGAAAAAAGTTTTTCAGCTGTGAAAGGAAAAGAGGTCAAGGAGCTTCTCTAAGCTTTCCAAAGGTGTGCAGTTTACCTCTCATAGGCATAGGCTGCCTGCTGTTTCAGATGCAGATACTCATTCAAAAACCCAAACATCATGAAAGCAGAAGCATCATCTGGATTTCTTTCTAGGAAATTAGGATTGACAATGTAGGAAAATAAGATCAGTAGGCTGTGAAAAAGCATTACAAAAACATTGCTACATTGAAGCTACAGTAAACTACACTAAAGCTACGCTAAACTGAAGCTACACTAAACACTTTGCCAAATAGTTGCTTGTTGGGGAAGATGAAGCAGGGAAACCCCATAAAGATGACTGCTTAAGTCTTGAGAATGTGAGACCCGTAAACGAAATAGAATTGAAAGCAAGTTTTGATATCTAGGATGCCTTAGTTACTGAACATCTGGAAAACAATGCCTTTTTTGTTCCAGCTGAAGATAATCCCCTTTTTGGTTAAACAATGCCTTTTTTGTGTCAACTGTCTGAGGGTCAGTATGGACCCTACTATCTCAGCAAGAGGGAGAGTAGAAGAGTAGTTTCTAGAGTGCAAAAGATAATACGGTATTCTTATAGGCTAGATGAAAACGCTACACTGTTTGTATCTTGTACTAGACTGGTTAGTGTAAATTAGCATATTCAGTAGAGAAGATTTAATGTATTGTAACGGGTTCTTCGCGCGCTCTCTCTCTCTCTCGGGCCTGCTCTGAGCTGTGGCTGGCAGCTCTCAGCAGTGCCCCTTCACCCACACCCTATGCAATAAATCTCATGCTCTGAGACCAGCCTTGGCTCCAGAGATCTCTCGTCTCCGCCTGTCCCATGACCATCCAGACCGTCCGACCCCCCTGTACTCCTACAGTTGCTCACTAGAATAATTCTGACAGACTAGCAGGCAAATACAGAAGAGACAGATGACCCAAAACATGACATCAGGTTGGCTCAAAAACTTTTAAATTATTATGATGTAACATTAATGCATAATGCACTCAATATATTTTAAGTTTTTCAGCAGATTTTTTATTTGTAATGAAATGGGACAGTATTTGTAGAATCTTATGTTTTATTTTTAACTCACCCTGAAACAATTCTGTACAATGTGCTGTAGTATAACTCTGCTTGAGGTAAGGCCAGATGACCCATTATGGTCTCTTCCAACATTAGTCATTTTGTCATTTTTAATTAATTGCTAAGGCACAAATTTGTCAGCTGTCAACTCATCTCAGACTAGTAACTTTTCTTCCCAGACTAGGAAGACTCTCCAGAGTCCCCTTAAGAACAAGGCACAAAGAAATACAGTCTCGCATTCATCTCATTTACAGTGAGATATATTTTCTAGCTCTCAGCAACAGATATCTCAAATTATTTATATACAGAAATACTTGCAGATTAATGAAAATCTGCATTTGCTCTATCTGCTTTCCAGGCTAGACATATCCAATGGGAAGGCTGGCTTGGAATTGTGCACAAAGCCAGAGTCTATCACCTGATGAAGGTTAACAAAATCATACGCTTGAGCATATAGAGTTACACAGCAAACAGGAACAATGTTCTGCCAAGCATCACACCACAGAGGTAGAGAATCTGGCATTTATCTTCACTCATGTGTACAGACACATGCAAAGGAGTCTGAGAGCAAATGCCCTATGAAAAGCATGACAAGGCTCTGGTCCCAACTTTTGTTGGTCTTTGAAACAGCTTGAAGGAGTGAGCAGACAGAACCCACCACTATTATTCATCTTTGGTGATAATAAAAATTGGTCAGTGGTCTGCTTATCCTGTTTCAGTTACTTTACAGCTCAAAAGCCTCTCCCCAGCTCAGCCAGACCTCTCTTGTCCAGAACTAGTACAGGTGTATCTGTTCATTCTCAATGCATCTGTTAGGCATGACAGACTAGAGAGGTATTTAAATTACCTACCTGTGTATTTGCTCAAGACCACTTGGGCTGCTGGTATAGCATTCATCTGAACAATGTTGTACAGGTACAGTTCAGTGTTTCTGTTGGCTTTATCTTGCAGCGTTGAACATACCCAGTGCGCATAGCCTTTTGCTCCCTCAGTCTCAAGAAACAAACAGACACCCCCCCCAAAATAGGAATCATTAAACCTGCTCAAGATTCAGCAAAATAATTGTAATTATTTTGTAATTGTAATAATAATTGTAATTAATAAAGATTGTAGTAATAATTCTATGTTTTAGGACAGAGTTTTGGCCAAAAGTCTGCATCAGTGTTAAGCAGAAGAATATATCAAATTTAATTACTCCACATATACTTTTAACTTGCCCTCTGAGCAAAGCAAATTCTTACATTTTCATATAATGTGCTGCATCACTGTAGGGACAAGAGGCAAAAAAAAAAGCTATGAAAGAGTAAGTCCTCCACTTTTTTAGAACTCAAGGTCCTGGCAATATCTTTGCTCTCCCCAGAAATAATTTACACCTTTGATCTATGTCCAGTTCTGCAGAACATGAAAAATGTTTCTTCAAGACTTATAGAGCTGATTTCTTGAACCCTTGGGACTAAAGCATTTTATAAAGTAACTGCCTGCTACACAATATCGGCATAAGTCAGCAACAGCAATGAAGCCAGACAATCTCATCTGAAACATGACTGTAGCAGTTTCACTATTCAAGACATGCCTATTTAAAAAGAAAAAAAACAACTTCTAAGTAGAACGACCACATACACAAAAACTTCAGAACAATACAACTGTTACACTTACATGCATACTGAGTTCAGTCGTGTGCCTGAAGAGATCCATAGTATCATAACTGCCTATGGTCTCTGCAATAAGAGCCTAGAGAAAAGCAAGAGTTGCTGTGGTCACGTACTTTAAAAATTATGACATTGACAAAAACCTTAGCAATATTATGTCAGGCATATCTTAAGCATTCAACATGAAGGCACTTTCTTCTGACAGTCTCCAAGCAAGACTGGTTTTAAAAACAAAATAAACACAAGAGGAACACAAGCAGTTTCCACTGTATCAGTAATTTAAACTCTTTGGCTGCTACTCCACATTCTTCAGCACAAAGACTTGGATGTATCAGAACAATTTGTAAAAACATCTGATAGGAGATGAATTTCAACATGTGCTGATGCTAATTCTTTCCTAAAATTGAGTTTTCAATTAGATATCATTAGCAGGTGAGCAGTATGGGATTATGAAATTCACCTATAATGATCATAGAAGTCACAAATATCTCAACTAATCACAGATGGCCTAGATACCAGAAGGAGCACAGCAGCTCTCAGTGGCAGGGTAGGAAGGGACTTCCCAGAAAATGAGAAGCACTTTGTCCCAGGTACATTAGAAGCCTACTTATGCTAATAGCAGCACTAAAAAGGGGGACTGAGAAGAGACTTGGGTGGTGCCATATAAAGAACTAGTAAAACTGAAGCTGAAATAACTACCACCTTATAAAGACAGTGCTTTCTTGACAGTTGTCTATAAAAAGCCTCAGAGCACAGTAATTGTTTTGTTAATAGTTTGTCAGAGAACTCACAATATCAGCCATAAAAACACCACATGAGTTTGTCTGATGAATGTAGTAGCTTCTATTGTATTAGCACTATGGAAACAGAGGAAGTAGAAGCTGCCTTTACTTAAAACATAATTTTTAAGAGCATGAATAAGTGCCAGTTACTAGGATGAAGTTTAAGTCTGCTCTTCAACAACTAGTTTTTGTGTGCAGTTTTATGACTTTTCATCATACCTGTCCGATCCAACACAACAGGTAAGAAGGCTCCAGAGACTGGGCTACTTTGAAGGCTTCATGAGCTTGCTGTAGAACCAAAGACAACACTGCCATTGAACTGCCTGGCATGGTAACAGAGCACTACTGAATACACACAGGTATTAACATGCAGAAGTATTAGAAAAGATTTAATGGACTGAATTAAATGGACTTAATTTAATGGACTACTAAAAACATCTTCTGTACCACACAGAACAACACATTGCCCACAGAAATAAACCAGTTTAGTCTTAAAGAAAAAATAAAAAATTTAGAAAACTTCACAATACCAAAGTTTCCCTCCCTTTTAAAAACACTTTCTTCCCAGCCAGAGAACTCAGAAGCTAAACCCAGCCTTGGAACAATTTAAAAATGTGACTCTTGGAGAATCCAGTTTTGAAAATGCACTTTTTTATAATACAAACATATTTTCAAAAGGATAAAACTGATTATCACCCACAACTCATCTCCCCATGGCCTACGTACACTTAAGAGTTCCTCCCTCAATTTGGCACAAGTCTTAGCAGGAGTAGTTTTAGCAGTAAGCAGTCTGTACTATCAAGTTATTTTTCTTAAAAATAATACTGACCATCACATTTCCAAAAAACCAAAATTTCTGTAATTCCAACCAGCAAACAGGACACGATGTACTTTAGCTGCATGAGAGCTCCAGGCTTCACTTAATATGTACTGTAATTTTTCTCCAGAGAAACTATGAAGATTAGAGTGTTACAGTAAATCATACATCTGCTGATGAGCAGAAAGTAGCTATCTATGGGAACTTAAACACTGGAAGTTCATTTCAGTCTGTGACCTACAACTGTAAGTTCTTGGCCAAACCTGGCATGCCCTGGTTTGACTAACCACTTCACTGTCCTTCCAGTATTTTCTTTCCAGCTGTTGGAAAGCAACTTTGCCAATTGAGCAGTTCAGAATTCACAGTTCACTTAACCTTAGCCCCCCACGAATAAATTTTAAATTTATCTGCATTCCTCAAGTGCCAATCTAATTTCTTCTGAAGGACATACATTTTTTGAATTTGAAGGTGACATTTAAAAGGGACACTCCCATCCTCATATACACTTAAAAAAAAAAAAAAAAGGAAAATTATACTTGAGGATAGGAAATATATTACCTCAATGTTTCCAGTTGCCAGATACAAAACCCCCAAGTTGGTCCAGGCAACAATATTCTAAATAGAAGAAATAAAGTTAAAACTAATATATTATTACACTTCTCAGAAATAGCAGTGCATCAGGGGAACAGTCTTAAATGCCCACTTGAAACAGATGGCAGCTGCCTTCAGCACTTACAATTTTCTCAGCTTGAACAGATTTGATGAACGAATGTTGAGCAAGAGCATAATTCCCAATAGCTGGGGGGAGAAAGAAAAAAGGAGACCCAGATGTAACTTCATTTCAAAACACCATTAGTCAGGCTGCCTTCTAATTTAGGATAGTAGAAATCTAGGGCTGTCACTGAAGACTTACCACTACAAGAGGCAACTACACCAAGTGCATTCCAATAGAGATGATTTTTGCTGTCAAGTCTCACAGCTTTTTTGAGACACTGGAAGAAAACCAAGTATAGATTATAATGATTAAGAAAGCAAAACCTGAGACTTTATGCACTTACTTATTCAGAGATGTTAGTTTTACTGCGTACAGAGAGAGTACACAGAGAAGCAAAAACATCAATTTAAAGAATGTACCAGGAAATACAGGCAGTACCTGCAAAGACTTCTCTAGCAGTTCACTGATCTCATTCATGTCACTGCCCACTGCTGTGAGGTGCTCTGCTTGTCGATAATAATTTATTCCAAGATCACACCATATGCTAGGCAAAGACATCAGTTTTAAAGCTCTGCCATAACACCTACAGAAACATGAATCATAGAATTATCATTCCAAGTCTCGACATGAAGAGCAGAAAGCTGAAAAAGCATTCAAAAGAGTGCTTAAAAACCTAAAGCAAGTAAACATGCATAAATACAAACAAAACCAGACAAGAACTGAAAGCAAAAAAACTAACATATTTTGATTCAGACACTTACTGTGTCTGAATCAGAATCATCCTGGTCTAAAGGCAATCTGTAGTGCTCACCACTTACAAAGCCACAGGTGTGGTTATGTAGATGTGCATTAAATTAAACCTCTGTCAGTTACATTATGCATGCTTTTACTTCAAACAAAGATCAGTGATTTTTACAGTTCATCAGGCATCTCCTAGGAAGTATTTGACTTTACAGATCATGGTTGAGATTCACCAAGCAGCTGCATCTCCTGCCTTATAGATCCAACTGAAGAAAGCTCAGAGGAAGTCAAAGAAGAGCGAATTTATGGCATTTTTACAAGAAAGAGGCACAGACAGCTAAAAGTATTATCTTGGACTTCAGCTGTCCTGGGAGAATTACCAAATACTGCAACCATTACAATTAAAGAGGCGTGATTTGTGGAATAGCAGGGAGAATGCAGTCATGTGCCTGGAGACAGAAAGCAGAAGAGTAGGTACTGACAGCACTGTGGCAATACAGGAAACATACCCTGAAATGAACAGTGTAACCTGGAAGACGCATGAGAACCTATTTACCCAATATGCAGGTATCAACAGATCAGCATGTCTTTCATTTTCTACAGATTAAATAGTCTAGAATACTTGAGACTCAACAGTCTTAAACAATGGAGAAGCTCTTGATAATAAAAAATATTACCTTCCTCCCAGTATGAGAAGCTCATTTTTCTGCAGCATCTGTTTGGTTGCATTTTTACCCAGAAGGGATCCTGGTACTTGAACATTCACTTTGGTTGGTGAAATAACATGCACACTATTACAGATATCTCCTAACAGTTTCCAGAGGCAAGATACATCAGGACGGTGCTTTACTGCCCTACAATTACGAAGAACACACACACAACACCTACTGAGACACTTCAACATCCATTTTTAAAAAAAAGTGCCCCTTTGAAGAGTGGCACAACCTGAAATGCAATTAATCAATGAAGTGTTTGATTTAATCCAGTTTCTTCCTACTCAAGCTATAGGTCTAAAAGATCAAAAATTAAGAAGAAAGAACAACAAAAACCAACCAAACAAAAAACACCCCAAACGTGTTGGCTGACTATATACATTCTTGAATTGTCATATTACAAGACATGACTCATCTGCAGAAACTTGATGGACTTTCTGCTCTAAGAGGAGTTATTCCAAGGTTAAATTTAGGATATTTTGTATGAAATGCAAAACAAAAAGACTGAGAGAAGGAAGGCATATTTTCCTCTTATCCATTATTTTTGGTAGGAATACACTCCTCCCAGACCCATATATCAGGAGGACTATGCAGGAGAACTCTGTATCATTTCACACATTTGCTATAATCAAATGACTGTACCTTTAAGAAAAAGACCCGCAAAACTCTCTAATTCCCATTCATTTAAGCAGCCTATGTCTAGAATCTGTTTCCAAACCACTTTTAATAAACACATTCTTACTTCTAGACTAGAAGCCCTAATCTGTTTGATTCAGTTTAAATGAAATTTTTCAAACATTTAACTCTTATTTTTCTGCCTGTTAACCCACAGTCACAGTGGAAATTAAATAGTTGAATATTTAGTACCAACCTTGTAAAATATGCAAGGGCCTGCTCTATGTAACCCACAGCCTTCCTGTCCAAATAGTTATCTAGGGCTGATCTTGCCAGCATGAGATAACACTCACCAAGTCCTGAAAGTAAGAGAAAATATCCTCT
>VZRX01018320.1:3107-20996 GCA_013398075.1 Notiomystis cincta | reverse complement strand
ATCCTCTGTGAAAAGAAATGCTTTAATGATATGCTTAAAAGTACAGTGGGGAAGGAAGCCTAGTCAGCATTCCGTCTTACCTGAAAGTTTATACCCTGTATACGTTGTAACAAAATCAAAATACCCACAATGCTCACAACAGAGACTTTGCTACTAATCTATCTGTCAAATGTGAACAGTAGAATTATTTGGCTATTAAAATAAATCTATTAATTATAAAAAATATAGCATTTAAGCTTTGGGTTTGTATTCAAATATTAAGTAAACCCCTCCTGAGAAATCTGCATTATTAAGTCTTTAACAAATACACCAACTTTTAGTTTACATGTGTCAAAAATCAATCCTGAAAAACAAAAAGAATAAAGATTGTCAAGGTACGCAAAAGGGAAAGTCTTCAATGAGAAGAACTTGCAGCTAATATTATTTAATCCTATTTATATAAGAATTTACTTCATATGTGTACTGGGTCTGGCTGAGAGAGAGTTATCTTTCCCCACAGCAACTCTCATAGTGCTGTGCTATGTATTGGTAGCTGGAAAGGTGCTGGTAAGACATCAGTGTTTTGGCTGCTGACGAACAATGCTTGGGACAGCACCAAGGCAGTCTTTCCAAAATTCCCTGCTTCAGCAGCAGGTGGGAGGTAGCCAAAATCCTGAGAGAAGACACAGCCAGGACAGCTGTCCTAGTGACCAAAGGGATATTCCATACCACATCACATCTGTTTAGCCATAAAAGCTGAGAAAAATGTGGAAGAGCTGGGGAAGCACTTGTTATTACATTTGTTTTCTGGCAGACTGAAGTCTTATTTCATGAGAAGTGGCTGCACGTCACTTGCTGAAAGGAAGTAGAGAATAAATTTTGTTTTCCTTCACTTCTGCATGTGACCTTTGCTTTTGCTTTACTGAACTGCATTTATCTTGACCCATGAGTTTCTTCAATCTTATTTTGTCTTCTGTTCACATCCTGCTTAGAAGGAAAGTGACAGAGCGGCTTGGTGAGCAGCTGATGTCCAGACAAGGTCAACCCACCACAACTGGAAATAATTCCCATTATTAAAAAGGAACTGCATCATGTGCCACAATTTCCAACATTTTAGAAATAATAACTGCTTGGTTTATACATTTGCTGGCACCAGCAGTGATTCTGTTTGGCAGTAAGTCACTGGATAGGAATTCCATTCATTCTCAGTATTATTTTGACAGTTTTGAAGCTACCCTCCTCATGCTATTGTAATCCTGCACTTATACCAAAACAGTGTTTTGCAAGAGCCTTCATCTTGGCCCTCCCAGAAGTCCCAAGATCATGAGCTTATTAGATGTCAAGATGCTCTGTAATCAAAAACCAAAACTGATTTTATTCCCCAAAACTACACATTAAAAGATATGCTAGAATAGAGGTAGAATAAACATTTAGTAGCACAAAACCAAAACACATTTAAAAGGTGCACTGAAGTAACATCTGTACAGTTACTCTATCAACTACTAGAGACTCTGCTTCCAACAACTCAACTCAGAAACTGTTTAAATTAATCAGAAGAGTGGAAAAAGAACACTGATGGAACAGTCAAAGAACTTCAGAGAGTTTTGCAAAGGTCCACAAAAATTAAAATATCGGTCCAAACATCATAAAAAGTCTCTAAGAAAGTGAAAGCTGTTTGGAAATTCAAAAGGATTTAGAGCTAACAAACCAGAGATTACAATGTGAGCAATTAAGAAAGAAGACGTGGGACATGTAAGAAAAGAGTAAGTATAAAGGCAACTACGGGGAGGAATCTTGCTACTGTGTACTTAAGTATTTCTAAAGCATTTTAATACTAGTGACACTGTCAGCTGTTACCTACAGACACTGAAAAAGCCATATGCATGTGCACACATCTATACAGAACCTTTGCAAACTACTGCTGCAGTCAGCTCTTGCCTTCTTGCCCAAAAACTAGTAAAACTGCCTAAATACAATACTCTCCAATTCCATGATTGAGCTTTTGCCATGCCACTTTAGTCTGGAAAACAATCAGTGGAGTTATACAGGAAAAGGCAGAGGTGTCAACCACACCGTAACTTTTTCAGATGAAAAATGCACTGTTGCAATAACCCAACTTTTCTGAATCAGTTTAGATTCATCCACAAATCAAATGGTCTTTCATACAATGAAAAAGTAATTAAAAATTCAAACTAGCATGAAGCAGCAAACAGCACCTGCTTCAGATGGGTATATGGGGTGAGAAGGCAAACATAGCAATTATTCATTTTGTATCAGAATTTTATACACTCCCTGCATTATATAACCTCAGAATCACAGTTCCATCACCAGGAGGAAGTTCCAATGGCACCATTTCTCTCTATTCCTATCTATATCCTGAAAGTCTCTACTCTTGCCACCTGTAACACTTGGGAGATCTCTCAGGATTCACTGCTATTTTTCATTACTTGAAGAAGCTCAGAGGGGTCTGAATCACTAGACTAACACGAGAAGTGAGAAATGCATGGTCAGGGGCAGAAGAAAATTAGCATAAGCCCACCTCTTTGAAATGGCAGTCTGATCTCATTGCCTCTTGAGCCAGTGTTCTACTGCTTAGGTGAAACTGCACCATTGCTGGCTGGCTTCCTCTATCTATCTTCAGTTCTTCTACTCATTTGGCCTGGTAGCCACACAGGATTAATTACCTTTCCTACTTGCTTGAAAGAGAAATAATCACTCACATTCAGTATGATTTAAGAGTTTTTCAGGTATTTGTGCTACTACTCACTACCTTTCACAAGGGGGACCACATGGCCCTACATACCCAAAATACAACTGTATCTCTCCAAGCAATAAAACCTCAGTATACCAAGAATCCCTCAAAAGACTGAAACACAGAAGTGTGTAAAGAGAGAAAAAGTGAACACTTTCAAATTCAGACATACTACCTTTTAGTGCAGGCACATAGTTTTCTGTCTTCTTTAAAATTTGTTGATAGGTAGCTATAGCATTTTCATATTTGCCTAGAATCTGTTCAAGTGATGCAGCTCTGTAAATGCTGTACACGAGCCCTGGGTTCAGCTCACTTGCTTTCCTGAAGGATTTCAGAGCTGTTGCGTAGCTACCTCTATTCAAGTAAGCCTCTCCTAGAGACTCCCAACAGTTGGAATCCTTTGGATCAGCCCTGAGAGCTGCCTGCAAACTGAAGATAAAGATAAACATTTATTTAAATGAAATATGATACAATTTAACATAAATTATTTCCTTTCATTGTATATGCTCAGGACTAATTTTGTATTATATACTCTTCAGGACACAAATGCACAATTACATAGAACTTTTAAACAAAGCACAATAGCTTTTTCATCTTCAGAGGGCATTACACATTTTAGGAATTGTATCTTACCCTGACTATTCAGTGTTATAGCAGGTTTGTCTGTGCCTTGTATGTGCCTGTCAGCAGGCTTGTCAGTACAAAACACTGCTATGTTAACACGACTACATTCTGTGAATTCTAGAACTGAGGAGAACTGAAGAGAGACACAGCTTGTTCAGACCCACTTCCCATTGTCAAGTACTACCTATAATCAGCTAAATCATTTTGAAAACTTGCTATGAGCAAAGAAGATTTCCCTGGGATTTGTAGAAAAGGATTTAAACCAACCACCAGTTCTCTTACTCAGCCACTGCTTGTGACGGCTGACAAGTTCTCAGGTAATAAAGTCCACGATGAAGCCAGGCCCATTTTGCTGTACCAGGTCTTGCTTTTTCAGTTACTTCGTTCAGGATTGACAGAGCGGTGTCCTAACAAAGCACCAAATGCCAAGTTAGCAAACAAGAAACATTTTTAAAAACATTCTTATAACTTTCCATGCTTTCCTCAAAGCAGCAAGGTGGAGGATGGAAAAAAGAAGTTACACAAGCTAAATAAAAAAAAAATCCAACTTTTTCTTTATGTTCCCTACTGAAAAAACCCTTCATTTATATCACACATGATGACTGCAATGTTATGCTTGGCTCTCCCACCCTTCTCCCCAGACAAATTTAATTTGGAATTGGAACATAAAGCTGAAGCAAGTCCAACCATAAAAGCTGCTAAGCAATGACAGAACATTTGTCTTCAGATCTTAAATACAGGGGAAACTTGAAGTGATTCTTCAAAGAGGAGATTAACAGAACAACAAAACAGCAGTAATCTGACATTCTGAATGTACAGTACCATGTCTCCAAGTTCCACACTTAAGTTGACAGCTGCTGTTCCAGATTCTTCATCCGTCTCGTCCAGTTCAAAAGCCTTTTTATAGCAACCACGAGCTCTACTTTTGTCTCCAGCAATGTCTCTGTAGTAGTTACCTAGATAACAAAAGGCACTTCCCAAGTAGCTGTCCAATTTTGCAGCCTATAAGGAAAAAGGAACATAACATCAGTCAGTATTCTGAAGGATTATACTCACAGACAAGTCCAGTGATAACTACTTGTCCAGTCTCTGCTTATCATATTTTTAAGCCCCTTTTGTGATATATCTGAGTTGTCAAACTTTATTTTAAAATCGCACAGATATCTGAGCTATAAGTATCCGGAAAATCTGCTACAAATCTCATGACATAAAGCATTTTGTATGCAAAGTACTAAAATAGTTGTTGCTAGGAGAAAGAAAATCTTTAACACATATTGTAATTTTCACATTCTATTCTGTTTTAATCAGTATGTTCATACTCTTACCATATTACACCACAATTAACTCCAGCCTTTCCTAAAGTTTCAGTTCTTTCTTAGATGCACTTGGCAGATTTGCTTGAAGTTAAGAAACCCACAGCCTCCAAGCAGCAGGAAACAGTTTTGTCAATAATAATAAAGATCACATAAAATGGTTTAGAACCAAAAGAACTATTCAACGTTTGCCACTATAGTCTGCTGTTACTGAAGTGGAAGCAGTTGATGCAATGTTTTGAATTGCTGATACCCATCATGAAGTTACATAGTGAGTTTACAGTGCCTAGAGTTTATTTTGTGTACTTCCAAGTTACTAATACAGATGTCAAAATAAATCTTTTGGATTCATGTTATGATCTCTGTTCAGAGAAAAAGCCACAACCATGAAAACCCCCAAAATCAGGAAAAGCATATAAATTATGGGGCTTTACCACCTTACATCCTTGGATAGACAGTGAAACCGTAACACCATTCTCAACTTTTTTCTTTCATGTTTTCCCAATTTGAATTCTGCCCTACCCATTTCAAAAGGTCTTCAAGGACATATGCTGCATATCTAGAGGCCTCCACTTTCCAACCCCCAAGGAGAGAAGATTGAGGGAATCACTACTTAGTTTTGCCAATTCAAAGGCCTCAAGAATTAGCTGAAAAGAGGAAAACAAAAGCAGGGAGATTCGAGGTAACTGCACAGCTCCCTGCAATGCCTTTCTGCACAGCAGAACCTAGTTTACAGGTTCTGGAGGCTCATACATTGTAACAAGAATATTCAGTCCCTCATTCCAGTCAGTTTATTTTACATATTTGGCTTCTGATGTAGGCAAACACTAACTCTACATCAACAGTTAAAGTAGTCTTTACCTTCAAGAACTGAGTGAGTGCTTTGCCTTTGTCTTTTTTTGTCTCATCACTCATGAACCAGTATGTGAGTCCCAGGTACTGATGATACTCTGCAGTCCCAGCCTTTCTTTCAATAGCATTTAGAAAGCTAAACAAAATGAACACAGGAACACAGGTCAGGTCAGACAAATTCTCAAAAGCAGCAAAACACTATATTCCACTCTCCCACACTTCCACAACACTAGAGGAAAGAAAACAAAAGTCTACCTTTTTTCTGCCTGTTCATAGTTCTTCTGGGAATAATGGATGAAACCCTCTAGAGCATGGGCCTCAGCCAGATCAGGATGGGACAACAGAAGCTCTTGTGAAATCTGCAAAAGGATGTAATTTTTCCCTAGTTACTTCCTCTATGAAACCAAGAATTGTACTCAGCTCACAGGAGTGACAAATAGCACTAACCTTTGAAGCCTGATCCACTAAACCTTTGTGTAGATAAGCCTGACCCCTGAGAGCTGAAACCACTGGATCACTGCTTGCATCTACAGTCTAGAAAACCAAGTAGTAAACACAATTAGTTTATTCTCTCTCCACATAAAGAAGTTAAAGGTGTCAAAAGAAGACAGACTGCATAATGATAAAGACAAGAAAGCACATAGATGTTTTCTCTATGACTCCTGAGAAGACCTAAAGTAATTCTGATGAAGCATATGAGCAAGGACAAAGGTCCAGAAATATGAAGAACAATAACAAAGAATGAAATTGTGTGACAAAAACCAGAGGAAGCAACTTCTGCTAAAGCTTAACCATTCAATCTTAAGGTAATATGTTCTTCTTGATGACTAATGACAAGTGAGTGATAGACATGGGAGACAGGATTATAACACAAATTCAAATTAAGATGAGTAACAACAGCACAGAACTAGCAAAAACCCAGGAACAGTGAGCAAGACCAGACAAAGCGACAGCTTCTAAAATTAGAATTGCAGATGAAAAACAGCTGCAGCAAAGCCTGAAAAATCAGGGATGGAAGAAATGTCTGAATTACATGACAGCTGGTAGGAATGGTCTAAATCACAAAGTTGAAAGGAGGCCAGGGTAGGAATATTCAGCTTAAGTACAGAAAGATAAGAGCACTTTTTAGTATTTAAAAAACCCCAAAACATTTCAGTCAATAAAAATACCTGCTCAAGTACTTTAATGGCTTCTTCTGCAGCATCAGCATCAGCTATTTTAATCAAAGTCTCTGCTTTCAGCTGAAGGGCAAGGTTCTTCCACCGAAGATTAGGACCCTCAGGAGTTCCAAGAGCCTCAAGAGCTGTTGATAAGAAGAACCTTTCATCAAGTTAAATGAGAAAAGAAAAAGAGCAGCAAGCAGCACTCTTTCAAATATTTCTAAGATCTCGTTAATTAAAATTTTTCTGTCTAATAGAACACCACTCAGACTTCTCTCCCCCCTTTATAAGAAATTAACCTGTAAAATTTCTATTCATTCAAGTTTAAAAATTAAGTCAATTCTACAAGGTCATCTCAAATGCATAGATACTGATTGCTTTCTAGCTGCTGGCCTAAAATGGAGTGCTACCATTTTTCTCTTTGGATTTCTAAAGAACAATGAACTTTCAACAAACAAGTTGTTTTGCACTTCAGTGTTCAAATAAAAGAGTATTACTGAAACCAAGGATTTACCTTGGTGCCTGCACAAAAGTTACTTTGTACCTTTCAATGAAGTTCTGATTCCTTTTCCAACACACAGTATAATCTCACCTCAGAGATTGAAGGCATCTCTGTTGAGCATCACCATTCTCCAAAGGCAAAAACTTCCTGCATAGCTCAATTAATTGTATTTATTTTCATGTATGACAACCTTGTCTCATTTGATACAGCCACTAAGACAGGACAAGTAAAAAGCGATGTTTCCCCAAAATTTTCTCCAACTTACCACATGTTTTGGACACAAGAAAAATTTCTGCATCAACAGCACCTTTTAGCAAGGAACTTAACTTACCCCTCACACTGAAAAACAAAACTTGTTTTGTTTGCTCTAAGCTTGACATTTTAGTTGCATTTGCATTTGACACTACCCAGACCTCACAAAGGAAAACAAAACACTCCATCTTTATTTATATTCCACATAATTTGCATCTTCATAGAGTTCAAAATTTTCTCTTCCCCAGGCTGGAAAAGGACTTGACAGGCTATTTACTTGTTATCCTATGCAGCGTTTTTTAATCCATTTGATCAACCTTATTTCTAGTCTATTAACTTCTGCTCCTAGTTTCTTTTTTAGATGGGGTGGATAGCTACCAAAACTACACACAGATTTTATGCCGTTGAAGTTCTTAAGGCCACTGTGTGTTGATGGTACGTTTGACTGACCATTCCCTTCTCTGAAACTGCTAATATCTGACTTGCCTGTAAAGCATAGCAGACAAAAGAAACAGTCCTATTTTTTCATACCAAATGAGGACTTTCTGCACTCTTCTTCAATGAGAGTTAGGGTAGCTTTGTGAGAACTTCTTCCCACAGTGCTATCATTCCACATTTAAGATAATGAACACAACTCTATAGTCTTAACACTCATTTATGCACTCTGGTAACCACCTCGAAGTTCTGCAGTCTGCTTTGCATGGCAGCAAACTAGAACTTTACTGCTCAGCATTCATGAACAGCACAAGTATCAGGGAAAATGTATGGGACACCTCCTTCCAGCTTGAAAACAGACGTAATTACTATACTGTGCTCTACTTAATTAACTTAAAACAAAAGAACCCAACACTCACTGTTCCAACTTTACTTCTTAAATCAAGGCTACTCAGCTCAAGTAAAGGATATTACCAATTACCACCTGGAAACCTCCTTTATCTATGAACTCATAAGCTCCTTGAAGGAGCTCTACATAAGCAACTTTAAAAAGGCCATGCTGTCTACCCCAAAATATTTTTCTACATAAATTCTTTAACTGTGTTGTTTCAGTTTTAACTAATTCAATCACTAAAGATACCACACCTGTCAGTAGTTGCCTTGAACTTTCCTAGAACCCTTTTTGAAATTTTAGAGCCATGCTACCTACTTCCAAGCATTTGGGTGCCAAGACGGTTTCAGCAAGCAATTATGGAAACCGCTTCAGCATTTTCATCTTTATACTTCCTCAGTCAATTCTTAAGTTGGTTTCTCATAGCTCCTTAATGCTATGTGTTTCCTTGTCTTGTTTTACCCTGCTATTAACACTGTAATCACAGACAGGTCCTTAGATCAATCTGCTGAAAAGAAGGATCATGGTATAAACTTACCCTGAGCTCTTCAACACTGAACACAGATAGGAAAAGAATTACCTCATTTTCATTCTTTCTCCAATAAATTCTTACCTATAAATTTTTTACCTATTTTGTTCAATTTTCATTTTTCCTCCACCCAAATTCATAGATGTTTTGAATTTCCCTTGCCAGCAAGTAATTTCCCTTGACTTCCCAGGATTGTTTAGCCAGGTCTGTATACTTTTACTTCTTCAGGTCCTTCTGGAGAGATTTTTCACTGCATTTTTCCCTGTCACAAAAGAAGTCCACTTCAGCTGCTCCTTCATTTGTAAGCACCAGAGAGTGGCTCTGTTCAGCTGACATATCTAGATCACAGTAACTGCCCTCACTGCTAGCTAACACAGATGAAGTTTCTTCAGATGCAGCTATCCATCATTTCTGCATTTTACATTAACCTGATTAAAAATCTGGTTTTTGGGTTGAAACATTATATAATTTGTGACACCAACCCTTGTGGTTTCAGGCAATCTGTTGCTTGCCAGTATTGGTCAACCACCAGCAGAAGCAGCACAATCAGAACATGTAAAACTTCTCATTATCATCTCATTATCTCATCAGACAGCTTTCTGGATCCACTTAGCCATGTATTTTTTCTGTTTCTGAGACTAAGCAGCATAAAGGTGCATTTCAGCTGCCATAAACCAAGAGAAGCAGCACAAACTTGAGACTGAAAAAAGCAAGGAACTGTGACTACTGCTAACTCAGGCCTACCACACGAAGGCCACATTGGCTGGACTACATAAAGCAGTGCACCTCTGTAATTGCTCTCTCAATTAGCAGGCAGTTACCTTGATTGCAGGACAAGACAGTGTTCCTGTGTTCATGGATTTTCATCTGTGCCTCTGCTAAATAAAGCCATGCTGCTGGACACTGGTTGGTCTTCTGCAGACCTAGAAAGAGTTTAAAAGAGATACTTTAAAACGATGCTTAGGGCTGCAAAGACACTGTAGCTAGTAGATACTTTATTTCCATACAATACCATCAAAATTGTATTATCTATCAGATAGTAAGACTTGCAGTAATTTTTTTCTGAGTCTTATTGTAGACTGTTTTAGACATAGAGGCCTCCACGCAACAAGGAAAAATCTAGAAGGCATGTAAGTTAGGCTTAATTTTGCATATAACATTACATACACTGAAACTTTCTGATGAACCTGCCTTAAATAAAGATTCACTAATAAAACTGAATTTCTGTCTTCTGATAGATAAGTACTAAGCAATGCCTGGAAGCCTCAATGCCTAAGATGCAAACACATGGCTCGTTGGAACAAAAATTATTTCCAAACTCTCTATATTTACACATTATACCAAGGGTCTTGTCTTTGCATTCTCTCCACTGTGACCAAAGTCCATGTGTAAAAGTAAAAGCAGAAAAACAACGTAACATTTTGTCAAAACATACAATGGCTATTTAAGTCAGAGGAATTTGTTTTCCAAGGAACACTTTTTCCTCTTCACATGCTCTTAGGCTTTTATTTCATATTTTAGGCAAGATGTTCTTTCACTGTAGAATATTTCAAAATTCCATTTCAGAAACAATCTTATTCTAAACCTAGAAAAATGTGCTGTGATATCCTGTATCCAGTCTGACTGACTCATGAAATCCCAGTTATTTACCCAGTTTTCACTACAAGCTGCCACAGCAGCACAGTGAGAGTAGGCAGTCTCGTTTTCTCACTAGTATACTCATGAATACTCTGCAAAGAGCTTTGCCATTTCAATACAAGCAAGGTAATTTACAGATGAGCAAGCCAAGTCTTTGGCAAATAGGCTTACTGTAAAACAACAACAAAAAGAAAGAAACTCTCAAAATATTTCTCTTTAGATACTCAATGTAAGTTTTTACCCAATGTAAGTGTTAAAGAGTTTTAAAATTAAGTAACTTCAGAGAAAGTCATCCTTTTTTACATAGAGAAATGCAGTGACTCTTCTAGAGAAGTTGCATTACATTTTACCTCATAAATTCTACATTCCTTCATTTACTGCTGTTTCTCCATTTAGTGTTTCATATAGTTATTTCCCCAATAACAGCAGGATTAAAAATAGTTTACCTTAAAACACTACAGAGCTGACTATAAAACAAATGAAAGGCTTCAGAGATGTTACACTTAAAGCTATACTTAAAAAATTTCAACACAATCAGACAAAGTGTTCAGCACTCTTTTAAAATCTAGCTGGTCTCAGAATTTGCAAACTACTACACAAGTTTAAGATTCCCTAACTATTCAATATAAACTAAAGCTGGTGTTCAAGTTACAGATCACTTACACCTCATATTACACATTTACCTTCAGTAAGACTCTTAACAGCCTCCTTGTATTTATTTTCTTTGAGACATTTTATACCAAAACCAATGATGCCTGGACCACTGCTTGCATCCATCTCCAAAAGCCTAGAGAAACACTGCAGGTCCTTTTCTGACAAAGTACCTGGTTTCAGAAAAACACATGTTTTACAGAGTTTTACATTAAAAAAACAAGTGCAACAGCTTACCTTATCTGTGTAAATGATTGTTATCCTTTGAGTTCAAAGTGATTTTCCAAGGGCACTACACACTTATCATCCTCTATCCCATAAAAAATCCAAAACCCAAGAAGCAACCTAAATACTCAGTACTGTGAAACAAAATAAACTGACAGTCTGAAACCTGAATAACAACTTTTGCTAAATTATTCCAAGTATAGTTCCTTTATTAATAAATATTAATTCCTTCATATGCTTTTCATGTAAGTTCAGCTGAATGCCCACATTGCAAAATCTGCCCCAAATAAATCAAAATAATTTCCTTCCAGAAGAGACACTGTGTACCAATCAATTTGCTGTGATAAGCTTGCTGAAACTATCTTGCTGTGAAACCTTATATTTTAATGTTTTAGCTTAATTTTAACTCATGCCACTAACTTTTGATGCTTGTGTTTAGCTGTGATTGTAGACTTGGCAATGTTTACAGGAACTTTGTGACTTGTTGCAACAATCTTCGAACTATTATTTTCTCAAAGAAGTTACTGTTTCATACGGCAGAACAGTTGCTTTATCTGCTTTCGGTAAAGGTGACTTTTCAATGCATCTGAATTAACAAGCTTACAAAAAGTGCAGGACATGAAGGATTAAAACATATGACTCAGACTTAAACTAAAACATAAGCAGCATCCTTCCTCCTCCAAGAAGCCTGTAGGATGGTGAGATGTTGCCAGAGTGTTAGTATACAAGAACTGTGCCAACCTTTTCCTTTGGAAATTAGTTTTTGCCTCTTTCTCCAAAATGTAAAACATTTGCAAATGCTACAAATTGAGCGTCTGGGCCTCATTTGACTTCATACTTTCAAATCAAAGTGAAAGATTCTCACTTCTTTATTTTGCTACATTGTTCCATTTCTTCAAAATAGGAAAAGGCCTTTTTCTACCTAAGCATAAAGTTATTTCTAGAGGAGGTTTTTTTCTGATTTTGTTTCCTTGCTTTAAAAAGAAATAAAATCAACTTCTGATGCTTTAAACAGTAAAATGCAAAGCCAAAATCTAATCATTACCTTTGAAAATGATGATAAAGTGTCCAATACTATTGCAATGCTGTTTAGTAAATGACTCAACATAGTAATGCATAGTTTCAGATCCCTGCACTTCTGAACACACCATATTTTGGTTTCTTCCCCTCAAAGATTCTCCTTCTCTACTCAGAACACATACTTAAACAGATCTGTTTATTCCCTATTCATAAGGCACACTTTCTAACAAAATTTCACAAATGTTTATCAGTTTTAGGTGTTTTTTTTGTGATAACAGAGACTCTGTGTCAAGAATAACCTAAATGTAGTCCATTTGAACTTTCTTCCATTTTTTCTTAAAAGGTCAAAAAGCTAATCTTCATTTATCTGGAGAGGCTGCTTTCAACTAAGGCATTCTTTCTTTGAGACTTCAAAGAATAGGACTTAAGTCACAGAAGGTTTTTGTCATTTAGAATCACTACTCAGCTACAGAGCTAGGAAATGATAAGTCATAGAACAAAACATGTTATTTCCAGAAACAAAACACAGAAGTAAACAGTGTACTTGTACTCGGTTTGTGAATGGTAAAAACTTGTAAACAGATTGTCATAAATCCAACTATTTAAAAAATTTAAGCCCCAGAAATGCCTAAATCCATCCTACTCACCTGACTGAATAAAGTGCAAGCAAAGTACTTCCAAAGGATAACTCATAGTAGGGTACAAAGCCATCATATCATAACAGGCCTTTTCCAACCTAGCTACTTCATGAGGAAACTTGAAAGGAGAAAAAAGTGAATAGTTATTTGTGTGAATTCTCAGATGTGAAATAATACATCTATTTTCTTATAAGAAAGACACTTTAACATAACCTTACTTTTGACAAGCACTGTATGAAGTCTTTGTAAAGATTTTGGTGGTCTTCACCAGGAACAGTGTCAGCAGACTGCAGTGCATGTTCAAATGCAGTCAAAAGCTGAAACAGGAAAAAATCAGGAGAGCAAAGAAAAATTACTCCAGGGAAATGTTCTCTTCATAGAACATATTTCAGTTGGAAGGAACATAAAACAAACATCTAGTCCACATGCCTCAGCTCTTCAGATCTGACCAAAAGCTAAAGCATGTTATTAAAGGTATTGACTAAATGCCTCTAAAACACTGACAGATTTGGGGCATCAATTAACTTCCTAGGAAGGTGACTTCCATGTTTGACCACCCTTTTGGTGAAGAAATGCTGCCACGTGTCAAGTCCTGTAGACCAGCCCCACACATTTTATCACTAGATGCCAGAAAGAATAGCTCAGCACCTCCCTCTTTACCTCCCCTCCTCAGGAAGCCGCAGACAGGGGAGGTCACCCCGCACCCTCCTCCAAACTAGGCAAACCCAAAGTTATCTTCTGCTCCTTGGAGAACATGCTTTCCAGCCCTTCCATATTAAAGTGGACAGTTACATGTTATTACCTGGATCCTACTCATTAAGTTTACACTAGTGCTATGAACAGAGAAAGTCACGGAGCCAAGTCCTTTTCACAAAGCAGCACTCAGTATCCAAAGCATCTAAACCGTCTCCTACAGGATGAACCATAATATGCTGCCACATAACGTAGGGTAGTACAAGGTAAGATTTGTAAAACATACATTCTTCTTTGAACCTAATCCCAATTCAAAGAAGGAAATTAGGTTACTAACCTGTAAGGCTAGCTGTCAGCCCTTCTCCCCACTCTAGTCTAGAAGTCTAGTCTTTTTTTTCTTGACTCTTTACATATGGGAAAACACAGGCACCAGAGTGCAGGCTTACAAACAAGCATTCTAAACAAAAAGTTGTACACAGCCTGTCACAAGAGAAATACTGAAGTGTGTTGCTTTCAGGTCCACATCTTTCCAGACTCAGGAGCTTTACTCAAAACTGCAGTAAACTGTAGACTTGCATATGAAACCTATTTCTGATGTTTATGCCATTTTTTCCCCATAGCCAAGTTATTTTTTCTTTCCAAAAAAGAAAGCAATGCTGCCTGCAGCACCTCTTTTTTCTACAAGCTCATAAGTTAAAGCCTTTGCCTTCTCAAAAGCAGAGATCCAGATTCAATTTTCTGTCACCTGAAATTACTTCAATTTGTATTTTTTCCTTTCTGAAACCTTGCTATCAGGCAGACTGAAGATGAGAAATTTCCACCTTTCATATTGAAGGAGGTTCATCTTGCAAGAACAGATAAATCAGATAAAATAAAATTAACTTTGTCCACAGAGAACACAGGATGAGTATAAATCATGATCATTCTGTTTGTTTCAATCAGCTTTGACACCTTCCTAAGAAATGAGAGCTTAACATCTAGAAAACAAAAGAAAATTTGAACCAAAACATTTCTATCTAGGATAAAGAATAGGTACAAGGAAACAGAAAAACCTCACAGAGCCACTTCTTCCAACTTGGATGAAAGCAGGGGGAAGTTTGTTGTTTCAAAGGACATCTGTATTGGTTTTGTGTGGCAAGGCTTTGCTAGTGGGAGGCTGAGTGGGGTGAGTTCTGTGAGAAGCTGCTAGAAACTTCCCCCATGTTCAACACAGTTGATGCTAGCTGGCTTCAAGACAGACACACTGTTGGCTGAGGTCAAGAGCATCAGCAATGCTGGTAATGCCTCTGGGATAACAGATTTAAGAAGGGGAAGAAACTAGTGCAACAGCAATTACAGGCAGAGAGAGGAGTGAGAATATCAGAGCAAGAAAAGGAGCCATGCTGGAGCAGCCTGCTACTGAAGGACTACAACATGTGGAACAAACCAGCCAGAACAATTTGTGAAGAATTTAGTTGGCTCATTACACCTCAGGCTCACCTCAGGCTGCTGCACAGTTGCTGTTTTTGTCAGAAGGTAAAACTGCCTAGCTTTTCCTCAGAAGCTTAGTACCTCTGAACATTGAGACAGTCAACTCAGACAAACAGGCTTCAATTACCAGTTGCACTGCACATATATATGTACCTAGCTGAACAAGGAGTGAGAAACATTACCAACAGCCCAGTCTTATTATCCTGGTTCCTTGTACTGTCTTTCAGTAACTGGATCATCTTCTTCCAAAGCTGATGAAGCTCTGCCTTTTCTGCACCTTCCTCCTGTTTCATCCGTATTAGTTTCTGCCAAGTTTCAGCCACCTGTCAACAGGAACAAATGACCCATGCTGTTATTCTTTAAAGTGCTGAAGGTCTGATGTAAGCACAGTCAACCAAAATTCACCAAAAACGGGGTAAATAAACTCCTTCACACCAATGAGGCTTTAAGAATTCGGCGTTATTTACCGGGTAAGGGCTGCACAGGGGACTGCTCCACCTAGCGTGCATTCCGATCCTCTGCAAGTGCTTGCTTACACACAGTCCCACATACTCGCTTATTTCATAATCGCTTATTACCATAGAACCCTCCCCTGATTCAGTCTTTATAGTTATACTCTTCTTAGGCCCTGGCTGCATTCCTAAGCCAGATGTCCTAGGCCAGATGTCCTCCCATTATCTTTCTTCTGCCCTTGCTCAGAAAGCAGATCCTCCACACCCTGTTTCTTTGCCACAAGTGCACAGACACAGTACAACTCCTTATTCTTGGATTACCCCTTTGGTATCAAATTCTATCACACTAGGGTAGACAACACAGTAACATTTAAAGTAACCCAGATTTACCTGCTTCCTGACTAAATAAATAGCAAGTCCCAGAGCATTGTGTGGGACCTCTCCACCTTCCAAGGTACAGTGAGTAAGGTAGAGAATATCAAGAGTACACGAATTCTGACTCTGGTTCCTGGAGGCAATCAACAGTAAAAGTAGACCTAAAGATCTAGAGCACTATGAACAGAAAGAGAACAAAAGCAGGAGTCCACACTAAAATTCCAGTGTGGAAAAGTCAACAGAACTGAAAAAAAGAAATACGACCCTGAACTTCAGTTTCTTGGTCCATACAGAGTAAGTATGCCTTCATATGCTAAACTTTTAGCATTAAATTTAGTTTAATAAGCTGGTATATAATGAGGCTTTGGAGCTAATTAATAGTCTTCAGCCCCATGCTCTGTGCTATGTAAAATTTTTCATATTCCATTGCTGGAGGAAAGATGGGAAGATGACATGGAGTATGACCACACACTACCTTGTAAGAAAACAGCCTTTCCAAACAGCAAAGGAGAAGTGAACCTCATGCCTCCAAAATATGAGTTCTGTAACAATATTACAGAGATTGCAGGAAACATTACTTTTAAACCATGCAGGCATTTAGCAACTCCACACTGTGGTGCTGACCAGAGTCACAATAATTTCTGCAAAGTCTGTGGTGCTCTCTCTGAAGAGGCTTTTCATGTCCTTAGCACTGTGCTGGGAAGGCAGTATGTAAGACACACGCAATCGAGTTCAGGTTGTGTACCTATCCCACCTTACCCTCTAGAATGAAGCTTCAGGAACAGCCTAGGAAGGGATCACCCCACCAGTGAAGGGCTCCTCAGAAACCCAGCACTGGCCTAGCCATGCAAAGGACACCTGACTCGCACATACTGTGTGCAAATGTGCATTTGAGACCATTTTTGACTTCTAGAAATACAACAGAAGAATGATATTCTGCCCTTTCAGCCTCAATACTAAGAGTCTTTGCCAGTTCTTGGATTGCATCCAAGTCTTACCCAGTGGAAAAGAAAGAATACAGTTAAAATCAGTTCTTCCTGGTTGTGGTCCACAAGGAGATCTGTGGTCCATAAAACTGGGGATTCCTCAATGAAAAATAGTTAAATCAAATGGAAAATTATTGGTAGAAGAAAGAAAGTGTTTGACCCACCTCTAAATATTTCTTTTCCTGATGGTACAGTTCCACAAGCTTGTTACAAACATCGCACCACTTCTGCTTGTCACCACTAGAAAAGGAGGAAGAAAATCCCCCCAAAACAAGCTAAGTTTTTCACATAATAATATGTTTTTCAAATTCTGACAAATAATTTTCAGTAGATTCAGTTGTCAAATAAATACTACAAAGAGAAGTATAAGTTTTGTTGCTCTGAATAAAAAAAGATTACTTTTAGGGACTTTTTAATTGGTTTTCAAAATAAGGAAACAACCAAACACTCCAGACAGCTACAGTGACAGGTGAGGTAATTTGTTTAGAATTGTGCCTCTACAAATTGCATGACATATATTCTGTGATCTTAAAGCAAGGAAAAATAAGCCTTCTTATTAATGTAAGCAGTGAACTATCAGAGATAAATGCTTCAAGGCAGTGATTTTAGACAGGAATAGGATAACCCTAAACTACCAGACTCAAGTACAAGTAAACTAAGATTTTTTGCTCTACCAAAAGGGACAGGAAAAAGAAACCTTACCTAAGTAAGAAGACCTTAGTAAAAAGGGCCAAACCACTGATGTGAGAAGGCATTAAAAATCCTAAAGTCTATATTGTATACCACCAATGGCATTCACCAAACCAGAAATCTTAAGACTGAATTTATGGCATTCGACATCCTTTACCTTTCATAGAGCTCCAAGAGTTTTTGGTAAACATCTGCCAAGTCTCCTTTGACATCTATTTGGTTGGGTTTCTCATATAAATTGGCTAATCCCTTAACAAAAAAA
>VZRX01018319.1:125049-151068 GCA_013398075.1 Notiomystis cincta | reverse complement strand
TTTTTATTTGTGCTCTGTCTTTGGTTTATTATAGTGATTTTCTGAAAAAGAAAACAACACGACTCCCTCTGTGTTGATCCTATGTCCTATTTATACTCTTCTAGATTATCTCTATGACATTTGGATTCTTTCCAGCTTGAGGGGAGAGAGAAGGACACTGTGTATTCCTGTATTCTGAATGATATTCTAGTTATATTCACAGTCAAATAAGTCAATGGTTGAGAAACTTCTTTTCAAAAACACTGAGCTCCAAGTATGATGTCCTAACACAGATAACCAATTTCTTTGGTTGTTTTTAGACAGCTGTTTTTTGGAAAACATTATATGTGTCTTAAACGTCTTTTTCTAATTGAAAGACATTATAGGTATTTTATTGATAAGGAAGTGGACACATCCTTCAGAACTGATTAATTACTTTATATTTTTGTCCTCTTGTCACTATGAGTGAAGATTTATGTAGACATGTGACTATCTTGTGCCAGTTTTTTACACTGACAATGTAGAAAATTACTTTTGCTATAAGGAGTTCAGTTTTCATGCTTGATGGATTGGACTTCTCCAGTGAAGCTATATCTGGTTTTGATCTTCTCAAGGTAAAAGAGTTGGACTCTTTGTCCTTGAGAATGATTTTTAGTACAAAAAACCTTTCTATATTAACTAGAAACTGAAGCAGAACTTTGTCAGAAAGCACTCAAACCGTTCATTAGTGGATGCAAAGGTAGAGAAAAGAAATAAAAATGTCTATAATGAGCAAAAAAAAAATAAAAAGAATCAGTGTCATCACTGAGCTGTCAGAACAGAAGAATGTTACTAAATGAAAATAGTTTTCTAAATTATGTATATGAGAAACAAGAACAGAATAAAAATACATTCTGAAATCAAAATGAAAGAAATACATACATAATTAAGCCAAATATTGAGGTAGTAGAAAGAGAATTTTCTCTACAAAAATAATGAAAACATACATTTGATAAATGCAGGTTGAAAAACAATTGCAAATTCCAAGTCAAGCACATTTACAAATAAATGAAAAGGTGGCTCATTTGTTCACATTAGATTTACAACTAATCTTATAAAAAGAAATAACTAAAGGGCCTAGGGAACTACAGATTAGTTAATTTTACCCTTACACTAATTACTGTTTTCTAGATAAATACATGAATGACAAAGAGAAAGAAGAGGACACCTTGTTAAATATTTACCTTTTGTACCCTCTCTGTTAGAGTGGTATTTGAATGCAGACACTGGTTCATACCTAATCTGTAAAGCAGCAGCCCATATGCCATTGGTTTCTTTTTCTTTTCTGTCCTGACATTCACTGAAGTCCCTGATGAAAAACTAAGGAAGAAAAACGAGAAAGAAGTTCGCTAAACTAGCTGACAAAAACAACAACAAAAAACCCACAAAAAAACAAAACAAAACAACCAAAAAACCCCAACAAAATACTATTAACAACTGCAATGATTGGAAAAGCCCCATGAGAAATGAGATATGTTCATCCTTAGAGATAAGTGATAGCACTATCAAAGTGTCTTACTGAAATAAATGAATTAGAAAAGGTGTGAATCTATTCCACATAAGATTGCTAATAACAATGAAAATGAGCAATATTGCTACCTGTGATAACACTAATCAAAAAGATTAGGAAAATGCGGGAAATGTTGTTTTGATAGAAAATTTAATTCTAAGACCATATAATTACTTTTTATCTTTTTTCAAAGGAAACATAAAATTGACTGAAACTGATAGTATCAGAATGGATGACTGGAACACAGTGATCTCATAGAGATGCCTTGTTGATGTCCTAGTTGATATCAGTAAGTTTTAGTGCTCTATTATGAACAGAGATGAGATCTCAATGTTGAAGTTCAGCATGACTTATAATCCCCCTGTAGTGCTACTCTAAGCTTCCCATCATTAATTGTGTAATTAGTATCTTTTCAGAAAGCATTATGTCTGTATAATTCTAAGCTTCTTTCCTCCAAAACATTTCCTACTGCATTCTTTAAGAATATCAATTCTTATTTCTTAAATTTAACAATAATTTGGTTTTCTCTATATTAGTAGGATCATTTTCAGATTTCTTTTTTGCCTAAAATAATTGATTATTTTAAGTTTATACCTGCTCAGTATGTCAATTCTATTTTGTACCTGTTGTTCTATGCTATTCTGTTGAGCTTTTAATTTATTTTCTTAAGATTTTTTAATTAAAGTAGTTCTATCAGGATAATAATTATACTAGAGGATAAATTTGCCTTATAATAATGCTATATTTCTTTTTTTAAATTTTGATTTTTGGTGGTAGGCTATATAATTTCTAATGAAATTATGACATTGATACAATTTGCATGTACAGAAAAATCCACTTAAATTCAAAGTTAAAAATGCTTGTACTAGGTCATACGTAATTTGAACTTTGTGATTATTACAAAAGGGAAAATCAAGTAAACTGATTTTCAAAATATAACCTTTTTTTTTTCTATATTTCAAAACATTTCCTTCTTGGTTCAATCAGAACTGAGCTCAAAGATCTTTATGATACATTTATATTTTAAAAAGAAAATAATTTAAGATACAAAGATAGAAATTCAATAAAAAGAATTTATCTGTGCAATTACAAGTCTAATATTGGAAAGAATTTAAAGTTGTTTCTTCTTTCACTGCGGCATTTTCTTTTTTTGGAGATGTTTTATATTCTCTTAGATTTTTTTAAGCCAAATGTATCTTCTACATGTGAGAAACTCCCAGATACATGATATCTTCCACAAATTCTACATCTATGGGATTACAGAGATACATATGAATATTTTATTCAGAGAAAACACTATTGTACTCCATCAAATAATCAGTTAACAGTGAATTTTGATCTAAAAGATAGAATAAATGGTATAATACAATCAGAACTGGAAATTTGGTAAAGCAACATCTAGCACAGACAAATAGACAAGTGCAGACCAGTATTAGACTGAACTAAGGTGTTTCATTTAGTTCAGAATAAAATTATTATTTTTCACATTTTTCTGGGCGGAAATTAAAATATTATTTTAGTCATTCAAGTGGGTGATGATGAAGATGATGATGATGATGATGATGATGATGATGATGATGATGATGATGATGATGATGATGATGATAAAGGATTCATGGCCTTCCTCTGGACTTACTCCAACAGTCTATGTCCTTCCTGTGCTGGGGACCCCAGAGCTGTCCAGTACTCCAGGTAGGATCATAACTCATGTAAGTTCATGCCATCATCTACTTTTATTTTAATAACATAATAGTGTTTCCAACAGGCAGAGAACTCCTAGAGGGTTTTGTGTCATCATAATTAACTCCAAGTTTATTAAACATTTGACTAGTCCTAGATACCTAAATTTAAGCTGAGTAAGATTGACAAGATTTCTGTTCACCATTAGGGGAAGTCATGTGAACATCTAGGGATCCATTTGGTTGCCCAAAGGTAATCACCTGGTGCCTTTTGAGACACCCTGATGTAATCCAGCCAGACATAGCTAAGTGTTAAATCTCTCATCCTCTCTTAGTTATCACTGCATATCTTGAGTGTTGCACCAGTCAGACCGTCTGCTCTCTGTGACCATATCGGAATTTTACCTTTATTACCAAAATTTTACACCATGGTATTTCTATATATTAAAACACAGCTTTGACAGGATTACCCTGCAGTTTTTGGTTATTTACAGTGTTCTATCTGGAGTACACAGAGGCTTTCATGAGGTAACTGTACCACACTGGGTGCAAACCTCAATCTATGTTGAGCCTAAAGGAAGAGGCTGCTGATGTCATGTCGTAGTCATCTTCCCACAGTTATACCTTCCTCCAAAAGAGAAATTAAAGTCCAGAAATTAATTTTGCTGAGTCTCTGCTCCAAGATTATGTACATTGTATGCAATTTGAGTTCATATATTTCCTACATATTTTGAAATTAAAACCTGTATCCCAATACATGTTTTGAACTTCCAGGTCATCCTTCAGGTTAAAGCCTGCGTGTGGATGTGTGGCTTTCATAGGCATTAGTTCAGATTGCTTTTATGAAAAACAAACATTTAAATCATTCTTTCCTAATCATCATCATTAGCATCATCAACAATACCAAAATGCTGTGACTTTACAATAGGATATGCATTCTAATTTTAAAAAATCTCTTACTGAGATTTTTATAGGACAGTGTTACAGTTTTCATCTTCTTTCTGAATTCCACAAAATGAAAGGTGACAAAATGTTTGTTTCAGAGCTGTAAAAATATCCCAGAGTCATGAGTTCTCTGGGGCGAAACATCCATCTTTCTATGAATGCTTTTGTATAATCTTTTCAATTAAATGCTAAGTACTCTTTAAACCTCACAGACTGAAAAGATTTTCTTCTCCTTTTCAGGTAACAAATGTATTGTGGATGATTAGTCAAAATGACAGTAGAAACTATCTAAGTGGAATTATTTGCTTTTTTTTTTCTCTTTTTCCTTGTTTATGTTTTCTGATGTTATAAATGTTGTGTCAAGAATGACTTACTGCTGAGAAGAATTGCACATTAAATTACTTCTGCACCACATGTCACTCACACAATAGCAAAACATCAGCAGTCATCTTTACTTAGAAGGATTTTGGCATCTAGGTTAAGCTAAATTCTTCATGTAAAAATTTGGTTTTGCAAATATTAATTATTCTAATTTTTTTATTTCAAGATAAGTAAAAGACTTACTGGTATGTTATTTTAATTTACTAATCTTCTGTGTCATACTATGTATTTTTAAAACTCATGCTAAGTAGTCAGTCACAACCTTAATGGACCTTTATACATGCCATTTATTTTTTTGCTAGGATTTCAGCATTCATGCCACTGTAGTATTCATAATGCTCTCCCCAGGATACCAGTCTCATCTCTCCTCGATCATTTTGGAGAGGTGAGGGTCTGTCCCTGCAACCATAATAACCACCTTGCATGTTAACAGGTTTACTTGCAGAGATTTTAATCTGCATTGATAATTCCACTCATTTAAAGGACCATGAACGATTAAATAGAACTAGTTGCTGGCTTTTATATTTTTATATTTAAAAATCTGCGGAGATGAGATTTGAAGAGTCTTATTAAGAGCCGTAGATGTGATGGGATGGATTTTGAGGGTTTAAGTTTTGCTGTGCCAATATACATCATCACAGTTACAACTGTGGACTAATTATACCTCCATATGCACACTATTTCCCTCTCCACACTCACTGTAATGCTCACTGAACAGCTGTTGGCCTTGTAACATCTATTCCACTTCTGAAGGAAGTTGTTGCTTAGAGATTGTGTTTCACATATTATGGTTGTATTTCCCTCTGTCAAATTCATGTTTTTAGGCAGGGATCCTAAATTTGTACAATTATATCTTGCTTCATTATCAATTTTAATGTAAATACATTTGGGATTAAGAATGGTGATGACTTATACCATAGTTATCATTACAGGTGAATGAAGTGGGGGTTTCCATCCAGTGGGTTGGGCTTGTTGATTTATGTGTCCAATTTGGTTCATGCTGGCTCTGACTTCTTCTCTGAGAAGGACAAGCAGTCCTTCAGTGGCTACCTTGATCTTCAGTGGAGATGTGTTGGCATCATTCCCGGTATCATTGCTGAGAAAGTAAATCATACAAGTCTCAGGGGTGTTCACCAGAACAATTCCCCATTAAAAAGAAGGAAAAACCCACCATGCACTAACTCTATGCTTTGTGCCACTGCCATTAGTAGATTCCCAATGGTCCTCCCAGTGGGAGGTTTAGTTAGAGTCATAGGCAGAGTTCTGATCTGTGGTAAATTTACCATAGCAGGCTGGCTGTAGCTATAGCATGTTTCTCTTCAATGGGAGGTACAACACCTGATTCAGGTTTTGCAAAGAATACTCGGTGGGCCCATGCCAAATATTTAGTTAGCAAAGTCTCTGGAAATTCAAGTGGCCTGCTGGGTCATGTGTGGCTTAAGGCTCTTTTTCAATAAGTAATTAGTCCTTTCTCTGATTACATTTTTCTCAGGGTAATATGGGGTGGGAGTACACACTGAATTCCTCCCAGCCAGACCCATTCTTGTGCCTCCTTATATGAGAAATGTGACCCACTATCAGTTTGTATGGAATTAGGAAGGAGTAGGTAGGCTTGAGAACCAGGACAGCCTTTTGACCTTTAGTTGCCATGTGTTGCCCAGAGACTACTCCTACATCTGTGAGAATGTATCAGTATCTTGCAGGGGGTCTGAGTGATTTGATAAAATCAATTTGCCAAATCCACAATGTTTTTCCTTTACTGTTTTGTGGGGTTTATTTTAGCATGGTGATCTAATTGTAATTTTATTCTACGTTGAGGGCATTCTTTAAGAATAGTTTCACAACTTTTCCTGTTTAGGGGCCAGCCTTTGCCCCAAGCAGAAAAATAAACTACTTCCTTGCCAGTGTGACCTAATGTGGCTGAGCAATGATAGGAAATTCAAGTACATGTCTTTTCCAGTAAAATCCCCATTAACTGTTGTAATTCTTCCTTGGGTTGGAGCATCTGTATTCATTCTATTCTTTTTTAAGCATGTAGAGGAACTACTGTGCTGCCTGCTGTCCATGAAATACCCCAAAATTTTACTTCTTTACTTACTCTTTGATGTATTTCAGGTGGAATTTGAAATTCTGCTGCATTTAATGCTTCCCATACTGCTTCCATTACTCCCCTTACCTTTTTGTGGGAATGTCCTGTATTTAGAATATCATCTATATTTTGATAGTTTCACATCTGATGTGAGTGAGACCATCAGTAAAAATGCAGCAAGTGCAGCAATGAGCAATCGTGGGTGAACGCTGGCACCTCTGAGGGAGCCTGTTAAAGGGGTATCAGATTTCTCACTGTGTAATGACAAATTGCACTTCATTCTGTTCAAGTAGAGGACTCATGAAAAATATGTCCTTAAAATCTAGAGCAGGCATCCAAGCACGAGCAGCTCCCTGTCTCCATGTCACTGTCTCAGCAATATTTGGAACTGCAGCAGTTGAAGGTGCATTAGCATTTAATTGTTGATAATCAACTGTAAAATGCCGCTGCCCAGTTGGCTTTTTACTGGCCACACTGGTAAATTATAAGATGAATGAGTCCTTTTAATAATAGCTCTTTTTTTTCCCAATCTCTCAACACTTTGTCAGTCCCTGTAAGTATTACTATTGGCAGGGGTTAGTGTTTTACTTTAGTAACTTTAGTACAAGGCAATGGTATTGATGTGTCCGATAAATTTATAAAAATTGTCCCACATTCTTACACATTCTATTTGTATCCTTGGCAACCTAGTGCCTCTCACTCCATAAAGTTTCATTTGGGAGTTTCCTGGTTTGCCCACAAAGCAAATTAAATCCTAAAAGGCTTGTATGGGCAGCCCCCACAAGCATTTGAACCTTAATATATCATTTTTCAGCTGAAAGCCAGACAGAAAATTTTGCTGTGGGATGCTCAGGAGCTTTAACAATAACGATCCAACCCATCCCATCCAGCATCCATAACTCACTATTTCCTACACAAATCCTCTCTGTGTAGCTACATCCATTGGCTGCACACATCCCTGTTGCTGCTTAGGAGCTGTGGTGTTTTTGACATGAACCTCTCATATTCCATCCTAAAAGTTTGCTACAAAAGTCTTGAGACAGCCTGTTAGACCCTGAATAAGAAGGGTTAATTTGGCTGGATCAATGGGTGCTAACATAAGAGACCCTGTGCACCTACCCCTTTCCTGCACAGCCGGAGTACAAGCTGCTTTCTGCACAGAAGATGTGAGATCAGAGAATCCAGAAGTTTTAACAACCAGCAGGTCTCCCTATCCTGCAGATATATTTCTGCTGCCCGAGGTACCAGCCATGCAGCTAAAGAATAATCATGATGTCTGGGACTTGTGGTTAAAACATGCCAAGGCCCCAGTAACCTCCTGCTTCTTCCTCACTCTGTGAAATCCCATCTCCCCTGCTCAGAGAGCCTCTCCTCACATATTCCATCTCAGATTCTTCTGAATGCCTGGAAAACTTGCACTTTCACTGATTCTGAAGGAGACCAGGGAATTGTACACACTGCCTTATGAATTTCCTTCTCCCCCTGTTACCAGCTTCAGTCTTAATTAATGGTTGTAAAGAGAAAGCATAAGGGAGAGGGGCAGAGGCCGCAATAAAATTCAGTTCAATATCACCTCAAATGCTCCCATACTCAGTTTCAGAATACTCAGAATGGGTTAATTTTTGGATTTGACTAGCCATTCCTGGAGAGGGTAATTATCATATTATCAGATATAATTATATCAGATATAAAGTTTCTTGCAGTTTTTTGCCAAGTTTTTCTGCTGTAGACAATTAATATTTCAAAATTCTAGTTTCAGCTATAAGAGAATCTATGTAAATTTCCAATTTTTCTATAATTTTCCGTTTAAAAGCCAATGAGGCTTTTAGCATGTATCACCCTAGGTGAAAAAAACACAGACAATTAGAAATTTCTCTCTACTTTACAAAGTAAAATAAGATTTAAGGTGTTTTTACAGTACTATCCATTTAATGTATTTTATAATTATTTTATTCTAATAGGAAATATTGGCATAACTAATATTTTAACAATAACTTTTGCATGATTCCACTTTAAAACTATTTTACTGTTTGAATATTCACTAAAGTGTTATCAAAATTCTCAAGGTAAGTGCAACCCATTGATGGCTATAAATAATTTGGTAATTTCTTTAACTAATTTAATTTGTTAAAATGTATAGTCTGACCTGCAATCATTTTTTAAAAAATATTCCTCTAATTTAAAATTAAAAAGCTTTTAAAATGAGACTCCTATCTGATTTTTAAAAATGAATTCCTATAATCAAATCTTCTTGTCAATGACTGTTTGATTTAAGCAGGTATAATAACTTCAGTTAGGTATTAACTGAATTTCCTCAGCATGCTAAAAAAATCATGGGTCCTCTTGAAGTCAATTTTCCAAGTACTTTACATTTTATGAAGGCAAGATTACTCCCTTACTTTTCAGGTGATAAAATTAAATTAAACTTATTTGAGGAGAAGATTCTCTTTGTTATTATGGAAAACATTATAGAAACATTTTATGCTTTTAAATGGGTTCTACCCTCTTCATTTTCCCATCTCATTGGAAAAGCATAACAGTAGGAATATTACTGTTGAAGCATTCGGCACTTGTCTTGCAAACAAATAGCAGGTGTTTAATTATGCATTTCAAAAAGACCATTGAAACTTTCCCAGCATAGGTGAGTGGGTCACACCATTAGAAAGATGCTTTTAGGGAAACCTGCATATATTGTTTTTCTTTTCTGACTTACTGCATTATACATACTGAAGAAAGCAAAGGAAAAGAGGAAAAATATGAAGTCAACTATTTAAAAACTAAAAGCAAATAATTGAAAATATTTTCTTTCTGCAAAATGTTGAGCAGGAAAAATTTGTTATTCATAGAATTCTGAATTTTTCATTAGAAGTCATCTGATTTGAATAGAACTATATAAATGTAAATGAAATAGTTACTTTTAAATGAATTAAAACCTTCCCTTGACAAAATGTAATGTACTAACCATAGAAAAACTTTTAGGAAGGTACAGGAGCAGCTGATTTGGCTCAGAAGCAGCACAGAGTAGATATTAAGGAATCATTAAATGCAGATTTCATAAACTATCATAATAACCTCAGAAATACAGAGAATAATAGCATCTTTCACACTCATCCATATTAACAAAAAAAAAGACCATGAAATATCAAAAGTAACTATGTAATTTTGGATACAACCCAGTAAACATGCTGTCTTTTAAAATGGGATAGGCATGTTTTTAAGCCTCTGAGCACTTTGTGGAACAGTGTCTACGTGTGCTGAAGTTCAGTGTCGTGTCACAGCACACGTGGTACACTTCCCAGCTAGTAGGTAATTACTCATCTATGCAATATACTTCTCTTCTTCAGAGCCTTGAGGTGAAAAATTGGAATCTTCTTGATGTTTGATGGCTGAAGTTGCCATTTATAATAATGACTGGATTTATAATATTGTTTTATATATAAGGTAGGTACACATTCACAAAACTTATGTTAGCATACTGTTAATTTTTTCATTGACACGTGACAGGTAAAGAAAGAGTTTCTTTTTTGAAGAAACCTTTGCAGTACCTTGGGTTTGGTCCTAAAAGAACTTGAGAATTTTAAAAACACACACTCAAGTTCTATTTTCACAGAGTGAAGAAAGAATTCATAATATCTGAATTTCTCATTGTCAAACAATAGCCTACAGGATGATTTTATAACTGGGTGCTAATGAATTTTCGGTTATTGCAGGGATGGGTCTCAAGCTCTAGCTTCAGGAAGCAGAGAAGGCTATAGAAATTCAAAGCAACAAGAAGCAAGTAAAGGGATGTTTTATTTTTTTCAGGTCACAGCAGGTAGCAAGCATCAATCTCAAAAGACTGAGAAAAAAATAATAAAAACCTGAAAACAAAGGCTGTTTTTCATAGCTAAGGGGTACAATAATAGAGTCAAGACTATTTTGGCCATTGATTTATTTCAATTTTTATTTCTGTTGTACTTTTAGACACTTTAAACCTCAGGTAAAATTCATATAAAATCATACTAAAGCTTGTATAAATCTAATTTGGTTCATTCATATGATTGCATGTATGTATATATTTGAAATTAAATATTGAGGAAAAATATATAATAAAGTATTTTATTAGACACCTATGAAAATTTCTTTTTCAATACTTCTTCTCTTGGTAAGAATGTTAAAAGTAATCTTACCAAAATCTGCCACATGATCTTAACTGGAAATTGACAGTAGTTAATTTTTGGTGATTTAATCTTACTACAGACTTTAAAGAAAAGAAAATCATTTGGTCCCAACAGACAGTACAATCTCCAAGTTTTTCAGAATAAAAAATATTTCTGAGTAACATTATGTGCATTATTTGGCAAGCATCTATTTGAAACAAGTTTCATTACAGCAATCAAATAATTAAATGCACTTTCATGGGTCACATTGTAAATATTAATCAGCGAGAGCCATTAAAAATGGTGCAATATGTGCCAATTATGGTTGCTATGAAAACTGTGTTTGCATCACATTATAGTACATTTCTTCAAAGTTTTTTCACTCTTTTATTTGTTATTTTTTTCTCAAACTTGAATTTGCAGTTTCTCTGCAACCATTTTGCAGTGGTTTTTTACGTCTTTTTGAACAATATCCTTCTTTTTTTTTTTTTTTCCCTCACATGCAGTACAACTTACTCCTTTCTGGATGCTGCTTCTCTGTATTTGTGTATTTGTAGATACACCTACAGAATGAGTGTATTTCTCTTAAAGAAGAATGAAGAATATTTTCAATTGCCTTTTGAGGTTATCAAAAGAGCATTTGGATATAAATTGACAAAACTGCATCTCCATTGGCTCATTTTTGGAAAATCAGCTCAAATGTATTATAAATATGAACATCAGACATTTGGACCAGCAAGTCAACACGAAAGTTAAGCTAATAAAAATATTTTGAAGAATTTTCAAAACTGAGAAGTCCTGAAAATAATCTCCATATCACACTGAAATTAGACCTCTGACAAAGAATTTTGTATGAAATTGTGTTGACCGTCTAACTCCTCTTAGAGAGAGGCATAAAAAAGTTGGTTATGTTTACAAAGTTGAAGACTTAATTGTTTAATTCTAGCCCCCAAATCCTATTCATATTTATTGAGGCTACAACTAGTGGTATGTGGAAAGCACTCATTAACACAAACAGAAAAAATTGAATGTAAGTCTACTAAATTTTATTTCTGCCAGTCAGATGCTAGAAAGTATCCTCCATGGAAAGCCAGTAACACAAACATATGTAAGCACCTTCTAAAACCTTTTGCTCTGAGAAAATGAAAGGATGTGATTTCTTTCATGTAGATATTCAGTCTGTGATATAAAGACTCGATTCAGGAAGCTTAAGTTGGACACTGACTTCTTGACTTTGTTAAAAACTGGTTTTTGCATTAGAGAGGCTGCAGACCAAAGAGATCTCCTCTTGAAGGAAAAGGTCATGAAGACAAAACAGAGTGACTAGCAAACAGGTGGAATCTGTTCTTAAAACCCTCTGTGAAGGGCAAGGGTGGGAGTGGGGCAGAATTCATGCCTTTTTACCATCTTATAGCTTTGAATGTTTTACCTGGTGTGTGTTCAAACTTGTTCAATTTTTTTCTATAATCATCTATTCTGAGATCTGAATGTAAAAGCTGCCCATGAAAACTTACATGCTGTTCAGAGCAAGAATTTTCTTTACTGTTGCAAAACCACATAATTACACTTAAAAGCCACACAATGCAGAGAAGCATATCCTTAAACACTACACAGCATTAGGTAACAGAACAACAGATAATCAGGTACAAGTTAATAACAGCAACAATAACAATCATAATAAATTTCTCTGGAAGCAAAACCATACCCTATGTAAAAAATTTCTCAGTGGAGCAGCTAGTATTGATACTGAAGGCAAGTAATTCCTCTTCTTGATGTAAGAGATCTGCAAAAATTTTATCAGCATTATCTTACAAAGATCAACAGTGCAGCCTTATATGTAAATTGAGAACATATTTCCCTTTTTGTTTAACTGTTCAAATCTGCAGATAGTTAGTACTGGTGAACATTAATTTTGTTTAAAAAGTATTATACCATTTCCTATCTGAGAATTCACATATCTCTCAAATCTTCTCTGAATAATGACATGAGGATATTAAGACTCCTGTAATGCTGGGGAACTTTCTTTAGGAAAGAATGGCAAAAAAGGCAGATCTGACTTTTTTGCTGAAAAGTGGTGGCTGATGGGCTTCAAATTACCCTTCTTTTTTACAATGGATCACCACTATAAAGAGTGACACCCTTTCTGAACATTGAGTTCTAATGGATACAGTATCTGAATCTCTCAAGAAGCCAAATTTTAGGGCATTTTCTTTCTTTGTTCACTGCTTGCACTTGAGCACTAACATCTATATTTCTTTGTTTTTTCTTTTTCTTGATTTTTCTTTAATTTATTTTGATAGAAGGGTAAGCCAGCTGGAAAAAATAATAAAAAAGAAAAATAAGTCAGTAGGTCCAAAAGCATGTTCCTACTTTTACACAAAATCTGTGCTATAACATCAGCCTGATTAAAGCCTTCCTAGGCAACTCATATTTCATTTGCATCACATTTTACTGGATGCTCGCTTGCTTATATTAATGGCCTACAGCTCTACCATCTCCCTTTATGAGCTTCTCAGGCTCTAAAAGTACTGCTTTCACAGCCAGCCTACATTACTCTCAGAGAAATCTATGAAAAAAATACTTTTCCAATTGCATCATTTATCTCCTGCTGTAAATTTACACAGTGCTTTCAAGGGAGACATAATCTTCCATCTTAGTTTCCTATAGGCAAGGGCTTGGTTTGCACTTACAAGATTTTACTTCTGTAACTATGTCAGAGAGTGCAGTCTTTTTTTAACCATTACAACTACAGCAATAAAAATTCTTGTACAGTGGCATTTATCCTAGTGAAACCACCCTTGAAACAATATTTGTTGAAACACACAAACTTGAACCCTTAGATGCCTATCTGTTATCAAAATGAATGAAATAGGAGTCTAAATACTTTAGATGGCAGGACCTATTTAGCAATAAATTTCCACTGAGCACTGGTCCTAAATATCAGTGGATTTTCTGCCAAAGTGGTATCTCTGGTAACATATAAAACAAAGCCACTCAAAAAAGAAATCTAAGATTGTAAAGGCCAAATAGCAGAAGAAAATGTGCATTGACAAATATAAACAAAGTTAAAGGAAATCTCTGTTTGGCTTTCAGTCTTGTATGACGTCCTTCCATTCCTTTTTTCAACACACTCTTTCCAGTGCACTGAAAGTTGGTATTCCAGGCCTATTTTGTCCCTCACTTCCATTTACTCACTATACTTCACGTGCTTTATCAACACCCCTGCTTATTCAACTGCTGCCTCATTCTGAAAACTCTTGAATTCTCAGCCACTGTCACCTCCCCTTCGTAACCTGGCCCTAAAGTGCACACTAAAATGTAGCAAAATTGTGCTGAAACTCTACTCTGTGAAAGCAGCATTTGAGCTGTTTGTCCACTTACAGTGAAAATGACCAGCCATTTACCTTTATCTCCACTGTTTGACACGTGCTTATTACCATCTTTTCCACTCCCATTTGTGGACAGACCACTGCTCTCGTGGGGAGTGGTGAAAACGAGCGGCAGTAAGTGGATGAAGGGTGTAGTACCAAGTGGATGAAGGGTGTAGTACCTGCCCTTCAGTCTTTTCTGAGTGTGCAGCCTCACAGATCCCATGGCATGGAGGTGGCAGGCAGTGTAAACTGGTTGTATTCCACCTCCCACAGCTCTGTAGGATTTGATCAGAGCCCTGGTGGCTTTGTCACCCCATTGTGGGGAGCAAAGTACATTGCAAAGATGGATATTTGTAGCAATTGAAGTCCTTCTCTAGAGCAGAAGAAGGCTGATGAGGATGTTATGATGCAGAAAAATATATTACTCCCCCAGAAACTCTCCAAGAATAAATAGAAAACACTCAACATGTCATCACTCAACATATCACTACATGTGCTTAATTACATATTACTGTCTTAACCTCTGATGTTTAAGGATCCAAGGAAAGCATCACTTCTCCTTTCATATTTTGTATGAAGCATCTAGAGGAGTACCGTGAAACCACAAAAATAATGAATTGCTTTCAATAGTCAGATAAGAATATATTGTTATTTGCTATTCTTTGTTACCTGGTATTCAGTACTATGCCAATATGTATCATATATGTATTTGATATTTAGAAGCTCTTCTTACCTCCTCTGAGAAAAGAAATGCAGTTGCCACAATTTAAATTTAAAAGCTTTATTTTAGCAAAGATACTATTTTGCATGTAGACATGTTCCAGGAGGTATATTATGTTCTTGAAATATGTTTAAACTGTTCACAGTGTATAATACGCTTGGCATATATAATATTTTATTTGTAAATTGTCTCTGAGCAGCATTTGATTTATTTCCATATTCAGAATTGCTCAACTATAGCTTGACTCACTGCCAACTTTTGAATTACTCTTACAAAATGTGTATAATTTTCTTTTACGCATGATGTAATCCCTATCCAGATCACATGGCATTATTTCTTTTCCCTCACTGGATAACCACAGTGAATTTAAAAAAAAAAAAAAAAAAAAAGGGAAAAAAAGAGATTTATCTATATAACTAAGAGACTAGTTTCACCAGAATGCCAGAATAACAGGAATAACGTTGTCAGAGGTTGGAAGAGATGTTGGAGCGCAACTGGTCCAGTCCCCTTGCTCATGCAGGAGCACCTGGAACAATTTACAAAGTTGCAAAATTCTTATGGGTGTGGTATTTTTTAGTTCATAGTCTATGTTCAGTTAATTTTTCTTTCCCCTCAGTAGTAGGGCTTTATGAATGAAAATGCTGACAAAGTTGCTACTTTATTTCTGTTTTTATTATAAGCTTAAATTTTCATTGGTTTATAATCATTAGTAAATGTGTTTTAGGAAACAAAAGTAAATAATAACAGGAAGGACAAATGTCTTTTGATTAATATTATATAAATTCTATGTAGAAGATTTCCATTGTGATTTAATAAATTTGGGATTATTTTTATATTATTTTTCACGCTCCTCAGTTTAGCTGCTTCAAAACAAGAACATTATATTTTTTAAGCAATGTGAAACAAAATACACATTATTATATGTATGTTGGATTCACAGTTAAATAAATTAAAACCTTAAGTAAATATTTTGTCAATAAGCCCTGAGAATATTGGCAAACTTTCTATTATATGGAAAATAACCTCCAAGATGACAATAAGAAAAATTATTTTATTTTCAATTAAAAAAAATCAATTAGCATATATTCAGTTATTTCCTGAGAGATATCATAGCAATCAAAATAATTTATTCTAATCTAATAATTTATTCTAAATTATTTTTTACACAATTCTTCTCTCTATCTGAAAAGTTTTAATTAGATGTACATTTAGCAGCTACAGTATTCCAATAGGAAGTGTTGTCAGCTGTACTGCAGAAGCAGGAATGTGTCTTGGGGCAGAAATTGCTGAATGTGATTACACAACTAAATAAAATATAATGTCCTATAGCTGCATCATTACAAGGCCCAGACTTGTATCTCTTTCTTAATCATGGGAGGTTTTGATTTTTTGTTTTCCATGAGTTGTTACTGCTTCCCTTTTCGTCATGCCTATTAAAGAGTCATAAGTGACTTGAGATCATTCTATTCTTCAGATCTCCACAACAGAAAAATCTATAGGGAGAAAAAAATCTAATAAAATCAGACAATTCTACTTCGAGTGGATGATATTTTCAAAATGTTTAAAAAAAAGACAGAAGCTTTTTAATTTGTTAAAAGCAGATCTTTTCCAAGCTCTGAAAACATTCCTTCCCTTAAATATTCAAGCACTGAAGGCAAGGTAGCTCTTAGTCAAATAATCTTACGGCATTTTGGCGCCAACAAGGTACAGTTGCTTGGAAGTCACGGATTACAGAGTCAGTTTGATTGATCTGGCAGGGTTTCTGGATATATTTTTAAATTAATAAAAATGAAATGTCTCAGACTTACCGTATATTTGCAATGAAGTTTTCCTGTAGCAGCAGCTGCCCTTGTGTATGCCACTTACTCTGCTTTAATGGGCCTTTCTTATGTGGTTGACAGGTTGAGAAATGGGGGTTTTATTTCTGCTGTTTTATGTTTCTGCTTTCATTTGTGGTTTATGTAATTCTGGAAGAAACAGCATAGTGTTCGTATTGCTTCTATAACATTAAGAAGCCATTCATTCTTACTTCCCAAATTTCGGAAGGGTGCCCATTAAAGAAAAATCAAAGGCTGTGGAAAAGGTCAGTCTTTCAAAATGTAAATGTAGGTGCAAACCTCATGCTGTTAGCCATCAGTCATATTGATTTCAAAAATTCAGTTCAGTTTCAGTGTTGTGCTTTAATAAATTTGACTTTGACAGACAGTTGAGATTGATTTAATGTAGTTATTCACCACATACAAGGCAGAATACAAGCATGTTTATTTTCTCTTGATATAGCATTTTTTTTATATGAGCTGATGTAATCATGCTGCCAACTCTGTCTTGTGCTTGTTGCCGTGGCAGCCAAAAAAATGATTGATAAGACACCTAGGGCTTCTTCTTACAATTAGCAAACTTTACCAGCATAATCTCTAAGTCAGTAAGGTGGAAAAACTAATTAATTTCATACAGTATTCTTAATAAATAAAGCTTACTGGGGGAGTGCAAGCATGTGGAAAGAGAAACTTGGTATAAAACTCTCAACTGAAAAACACTAGAACACAACACCACCTAGCACCTTTTAGATTACAATAAACTAGGCTAGAATATATAATTAATATCTCAACTTTTCACCCACAACCTTGATATTTCTCAGCTTTGTCCTTGCACCGAGTCATCATTCAGAAGATATATAAAACATACAAAGGTTTCTTTAGGATAGAGCTCTGGTATCTACTTTAGCTTTATCAAAATTTGTTTAGTAGCAGAAACACCACAATTGACTGTTAATCATTCATTTCCTTACCTTCTTCAGCACTTCTCTGAAATCCAAAATTATAAATTGGCCCTGAAAAATGCCCTACCACCAACATTAGAAAAAATTAAGAATATGGGCTTTAGAATTTAAAAATTTTAAATGTATTTATTTTCTTCACTCTTTTGTCTGTTTGAACTTCTATACAATTTCCACAAGAGGATTTTCCCACTGTGTGAGATACAGGAATTTAAATAACTTAGCTTTATTCTTCGAAGATTTGTTTCAACTAAAGTTAGGGATTTTTGGTGTGGACACTTGAGTTTCAGTCAGTTGCTCAGAGGTTCCTTTAGTGGATAAGGACAGAAGCAAGAACTCTAACAGCAGACTTGATCTGATTTATGCTAAACACTAACCATAAGATAAAATGACTTTTAGGTACTGCCAAAATATAAGCCAGCCCATTTTCACCCAGAGTTATCTTTCAGGGTGGTTCATTCCCTGGTCTGATGAGACTCCCTGAGGAGTTATCTCAGGTAAGTGTACATTAAGTGATGTCCCCTTCGTTTTCTCCATCTTCATAGTATCGTAGAACCACAGAATCATGGAATGGCTCGGGTTGGAAGTGACCTTAAGAGCTCATCTCATTCCAGCCGTGTTGCCATGGGCAGGGACACCTTTCAGTAGACAGCTTGCTCAAAGTTCTGTCCAACCTTACCTTGAACACTTTTAGGGATGGGACACCCACAGCTTAACCTAATTTTTCTTTGGACAGTTCTAAAAATCTTCATATGCTTCTTTTTGCTGGAAACTCTTAAATTCAACCAGATTGGTCCAGCTGACCATCAGACCAGAACCCTAGAAGGTTCTCCAAAGGGACAAATTATCTGTGCCTTATACTCAAAACCGATTTCTTTTACCCAGAAAACTCTAGAGGCTTGCTCTTCTTATTATGCAGGAGCAATTGGGGAAACACAAAGGTATTGAAAATTTTGAATACAACTGATATCTAGATCATAATCTTAAGGTTTCTTCTAACACTCTGCATAAAACCAACTTTATAACTTGAGTATATCATTCATAAACTCAATCAGCACAAACCAAAGTATGAGTCAATTTTGGTTCATAGCTTTTCTCAGCTCTTAAATATAAACATATAACTGTTAATTGAATGCTGCTATTATTAATGCTACTATATTTAAATAAGGTATAAATAGAATATAAAAATATGTTATTTTAATGTAGAATTTTTAAAAGTTTAATAAAAACAAAAATACATTCAATATCTCATGATTGGAATGTTGGGAAAGTTGTATTTCCTTGGTTTAGATACATTTGGCTTCAGACATTTTCTCTGTTTTCTCTCAGTAGTCTATGATTCTAAACTGTGCTATCTGCAGGATTCTTATCAGGAGAGGTCTCCTAACTTCTTGCTATCTTCTGCCAACGAAGAGTAACAATCTGTTCAGTGTCTGTAGTGAAACAAGATCCTAGCTGAAAAATAGATAAGATTGCAAGAGAAATACACAACAGGAGAAAGCACTTAGAAAGTTTACGTGCCAAGAAAGCTCAGGAGATAAATAGAATCATGTCCTGCGTTATCAATCCTAATTTTGGGTGACTTTCTGGTGACAAAACTTGTTTTCAAATATTACCTTTGATTCCAAAGTGAAATAAAAATGACAATTTCAAGCTAATTTAAATTAATTTTGTATATTTTTTCATTTGTCATGGTTTAGCCCTGGTGGGCAGCTCAGCATGACCCAGACACTCACTTCCTTTTAGTGGAATAGGGAAGAGAATCAGAAGGGTTAAAACAAAAATCCTTGGGGATTAAGATAAAGGCAGGTTAATAGGGAAACCAAAAAGCTGCCCAAACAATGCAAACCAAGGAACTCATTCACTGCAGAAACTGCCTGTGTTTTTGGTGCCATGAAGTGACAAATTTTATCCTAGAGTGAATGTACTATAACATACAGAGTCAAATGCAGTAGTATTAATTATATATACAAGGCAATAGTGCAACTGCATCTGCAAATCCATGGCTATTCTTATTTCCACACATTCGAGAAAGTCTGAAATGGCTACAGAGAAATCCAGTAAAAGTAGTCAGTGAAAAATAGAAGAATAAATCAAAAAGGACTTCAGTTTTCACATTAGAGAGATGATAGTGAAGAGGCAATATGATATCTCTCATCTGAAATACCAGGAATGGGCAAAAATAAATTAAGTGAAATTAAAATTGGAGTAGATGTAGAGGACTTATTCAAAATTCAGGAACAGGTGGAAAAATATTAAACAAATGTTTGACAAATTTAAGTTTGCAACTAGACTTCTAATCTTTAGATTACTGTGTTTAATAATGCTCCATATAGGAAAAAGGAAGCCATTAGGTGGAGTTTAAAATAATATTATGATAGGAATTTAATATTTTTTCTCTTTTGCAGTACAAAATACTGTATCAGAATTATTTATTGGTTCAGTAAAAGAAATGAAGGCTCCATAGAATCTCTGAGATTTCTTTATGAAATCTCAGTTATTTTCTGTCAATTTATACTAGCAGATGCAACATATGTTTTTTTCTTCTTTTTCAAATAACTCTAAAGATAAAAATTGTAATTACACTGGGTCACTAGAAGTGAGGGAGAGGATAGGAAAACATATATTTTAACTTTGTCATAAAACACAGGGAAGCTGTAAGGCAATGCTTTGAATGAATACATAACAATTTTACAAAACTGATTTGAATATGTATATTGATATATTATTTCAGAGACCCAAAGCAGCTCCTAGACAGAGCACAATTACTTAAAGTTCAGTGCCACCAATTTTATTTAATTAAATGTTAGTTTATTAGCTTTTCAAGTCCTTCAGTTATCTAGTTAATTTTAACTCAGATTTCATCTGATAGAAACAGCTTTTAACTTCTAAAATATGTCCAATTACAATCATATGAAAACAAATTCAAATTCATCATTTTCACATTAACAGCTTGCCCACATTCTATAAACTGAAAATGATTTTTCAGAATTTTATAATAGCTTCCAGCTAAGAATATAAACAGGCAATATTTTTCCAATTAGTGCCATAAAAATTAGGCAACATTCTAGAGGTATTAAGATCCTCAGTTGCCTTTTATACTTCATGTAAAAATTTATGTCATCTATTCTAATATTTTAAACAGAATACTTGATTAAATCATTCCACTAAGATCATGAGAATTTTTTACAAAGAAGAGACTATTCAGTGTACCTCATGATGGCAAAATCCCTAAGTGTATGGGGATTGAATTTCATAAAAGAAGTGACATATCACTCTGCTTTCATTTGTTGGGAACTATGTGATAGTACAGCAGGAGAAATATGTAAAGGTTTTTCTTCAAACATTATTGTATTGATTTCAAATGAACTGATGTAAAGAAGTGAACTAGCATATAAAAAATTTAGGTGTGCATTGTAAGTAATATACATATTATTTTGCTACTATTGAATTCTTATTTCATTAAATAAACCAGAAGCTGCCAGCAGTCCGTAAATGAAAAGTGCTTATACACTTTTTGCTCATGCCCACATTGCTCAGTGCAGCTCTTGGGAAAGCTCTGTCAGGGAAGAGTGGAAAGTGAAGAATGGTGGATATGTAGACATTTTACATGCAAAGTGAGTAGCTAAAGGTAAGCCAGGCAGCTAATCAAACATCTTTAAAGCCTGCATTTTATCTGATTGAGTCAACATTCATAGAAAAGAGTTTGGCAGGTGAAAATTAGGGAGAATAGCTGGCTGTCCAAAGAAAATTGCTTTTTCAATTCCCTGTAAATTGTTGTGCTCTAGAACAGTATTAGAAGCAGACATTCAAGCTGAATATAAAAGAGATTTGAGTCTTTAAAAAAGGGCAAGAAAGTGAGTGGGAAAAGAAGAGTCTTCATACATTATTATTGTATACTAGTGATTCTCAAGAACACTATAGAAATATGATATATAATATACACTTATTATACCAATTGTACAAATGTGAGTAGCATAACATGTAGGTATTTTCTTTAGAATAAATGTCTCCTTGATGCATATTACTGCATATGCCTACTTGTACCCTTATTTGTACAATCCAGGTGGTTAAGTGTTCACTGACAAACTTTACTGCATGAATGTATTTCTATGGGGTTTGTTAGATAATACATACCTGTCCAAATTCTCATACTTTGTCCTCAGCTGCAGAAATCACCAAGGATTCAAGTAAATGGAGTGTAAGGGTTTGTATTGACTGACTCTGTCTGTCTAACTTCCTCATATACCTAAACTGAGAATACTCTTAGGAAAGGGCTTGAGAAAGCTTTTTTTCTTTTTCTTTTCTTAGTTCTGGAGCACCAGGTAAAGGTCAAAGACAAAATAAGAAATTGAACATAGAAACTGCTATGGCATAACTATAATGAGTCAGTAGTTCAGAAGTCAGTGATGTTGTTAACTGTGTATTTGACAGCCTTCTGAATTTTTAGCCAAAATGACCATGTACTTATTTACAGTTTGGCAGTTCTGGGGAGAATTTCTGTCAGAAAAGAAAGCTGTTACAATTGCTCTTCCATGTACCAATATAATCATACCTTTGGGAACAGTTAAAGAGGTCTGGCTATACATTTTGCTTCATCAAAATTGAAATAACAGACAAGAAAGAATGGAAAGTTTTAAGTAGTTGTCTCCCATCTATAAAAAACATATCAAGTCTGTGAACTGACATAAATAAATAAATTTGGACCTATCTCAATCAAGATGGTCATCTGACTAATAGAGTTGAAGAAAAAGTGGAGGCATTCAATGCTTTTTTTGCCTCAGTTTTAAACTATACTGATAGAATTTGGGCTGCTCAGTTCCCTAAGTTGGAACCATGAGAGTGGTCCTACTGTGAGCAGTGTTTTTCCTTTTGTAAGGGAGCAGCTTTATCAGCTGAATTTTCACAATGCCTTAGGCTCTGATGGGACTCATCCCACAGTACTGAAGGGTGTGGAGGCAGTGGGTGTTATGGCTAAACCCCTCTCAGTCATCTACCAAAATTCCTGTGACTCTGGGGAGGTCCCTGGTAACTGGAAGACAGTCGTGCTTTTCCAATACACAAAAAACATATAAAGAAAGACCCAGGTAACTATAGACCTGTTATTTTAACTTTATTTTCTGGAAAAATTATGGAACGTATAATACTGGGTGCTACTGAAAGTCGTTTAAAGAATAATGCAGTCATCAGGCACAGTCAATGTGGGTTCCAAAGGAAAAGTCCTTTTTAAATAGTTTGAGAGCCTTCTATGATAAAGTCATCCACCTGTTTGATGGAGGGAAAGCAGTAGATGTAGTTTCTCTGGATTTTAGTAAGATTTTGATTCTGTTCCTTTCAGCATCCCTCTGGAGAAGTTATCCAACAGTGGGATGAGCAGCTTCACCAGGCACTGCACGGAGACTGATGAAAGGTCAGGGCTCAAGGGGTTGTAGTGAATGGGAAAACATCTGGTGGGTCTACTGGAAGGTGTCCCTGCTCCCTCTGACAAGGGAGTGAGAATTAGATGATCTTTAGGGTCCCTTCCAACACGAGACATTGTATGATTCTATGACAATTCTCCTTTCACCATATTCTACCACATAAGGTTGGATGTGAAAGTTTCATTTGTAGAACACAGTGTTCCTTTGCATGCAGGCCAGAGGAGACAGCTGTTAACAAGAGGATTTTCAAGGAGTTCTACAATTCTTGATCTGAATCCAAATTTTAAAATTAATCTTTAGCTAATTTTCTCTTATGCTCATTTAAGGAGTTCTCTAAGGTCTGGTTTGATTGGTTTTTTTTTCTCCTGTTTGTTTGTTTGTGATATTTTGATGCTTACTTAGTCTGCTTTACATCCTATTTCTGCACTTTTTTTTGTCTGCATTTTAATTCTCTCTTTTGTAGTGTTTCAGGAGGTTGGGGTTTTCTTATTCTGTCTGCTTTCAGCAGTGAGGAAACAAATGTAATTTTTCCTTCTTTTTCTCTAACAGTCTTTTACCTATTTCAATATCTTCTAGTTAATATAAAAGAAAGGCATGTCAGAACATATACAAGCCAAATCAAATATCTTATTGTAGCACTTGGTTGAATATCAGCTAATTGGAAGGGTTGCTCAGCTGGAGTACTGTGTGAGAAAAATAAAGAATGGATATACCCATTTTGTCTTCTCAGGAAAACTCAGTGCAGTTCAGTGCATATACTGGAGTCCCTGCACCTTCTGTACCTCAAAGACTGTCAAAGGATTTTACTCCATGTTTAATATCAGAAATTCAGAATCATCCTGTGAATTCCATACACTGAAGGGTGGTGAATGAAGTCTAAGATCTCTTCACAGGTATCTCTGTCAAAAGACTCAAAATTTATCCTCTATCTGCTCACAAAGTAGCATTCTGCTCAAGATAAAAGATATAGCAGTGTAAATAATGAGGTGAATGACACCTCACACCAGCCATGTGGAAGGGTGAAATCACCACAGCTGAAAACAGCAAATAGGAAGAAAAAAAGAAAGTCAGTGAAACCATTTAACCTTAAAATCAGCTGAGAGGTTTATTCTCTTATTAGATTTTTAAAGTGCTACTGTTATACATTATAAGATGATCAAGGCTGTTAGATCAGCACTTACTACTCACTATTAAACATGGATTTTCAGAATTTTTGGTTTATTTATGATTTTCTAGAAATTCAAAGGACTCATTCCAAATGTAGTAATAGGTTTAGATGATTAGACTATCAAATTAAAGCAGGATTGAACTGAACTCCAGAAAGTTTTGATAGATTATTCTGACAGCATGAGGATTCCTAGAGCTGAGACAGATGGCACGTAATGTATGCACATAAGTACATGTATAACATGTACACTCTGTTCAAACTCCCAAACACTTCCCATCTTGTAAATATCCTAAGAGTACTCAAATTAAAATTAATAATAAAGTTCAGGCATGATGCAGAGACCAAATAATTGCTATATAAATGTGTGCAGAAAATACCCAATAATTTTATGCTAATTTTAAGATCTACTACCAATACAGTTTTGAGGCTAGACTTACTCTTAAAATTAGATTATCCTACCTCAAACTATTTTAATGTCTAACATAAGATTTCAAAGTTTCCATGTGCTCCAGAATGATGAGATGTTTTGCATCAATTAGGACACAAAAGCTGGACTATATTGTATTAATATTCCATTTATAATTCCAAGAGAAATAACTACTGATGCATTTAAAGTTCTACAGAGATGTCGTAGATGTTCTCAAGCCTCGTTTTAGCTTTAATTTTCCAAGGTCTTCCTTCTTACACTAAAGGAATTGTCCTCACCACAGGGCAACTGTCCTTGTTCCTCCAGGTTTATTGTGAAGGGAAAAAAAAGCCAAACAACAAAATCCCTCAAAACAAACCACAGCAAATAACTCTTTGTATTTTACTGAACTGTTAGTGCATTTGTAGATACTTAGATTCAGGCCAATAAGCTCCATTTCATTCATATATCTGAACATTGAAATCTTCACCTGACTTGTCTATTACTTTTATATCTTTTCTGTATTTTCTAACACATTTGCAGACTGTTTAGAGCCCCCTCCATCTGATTAAATAGGAAAAAAATACATTTAGAAGAAGTTAAAAAATCTATTTAGTCTTCTGAAAAGCATGAGATACCAATTCATGAACTAAGAATAACAATTGTATCAATGTATAACCCGCTTCTTTTTTAATATATTATTTACCTATCTGTTCAAAGAAAATAGTTTTTTTTTTTCTTCCTACATTCAACATTTGACTGTTAAAAAGAATAAAAATAGGGGAAAAAAGCCCTTTTTATTAGATTTCTCCATAACTTTGAAATCTGCCAGCTGAAATGACTCCATTTTAATCAATTCCAATTCCCTGTTTGCCTATGAAGACTAGATGGCTTTTGAGGTCCTTAGAGTGTCCAAAGTATTAGATTGAGAAGTTTTTCTGGGACACTGAAAGAGTAGTTATTCTTGTATTGATTAAAACTCTGTTTGGACCACTTCATGGTTGTGGTCTAACTATTCATACTACATTTTAAATTCTAACTTTTTCTAACACAGAGTGAATTAAATAACATGAGCTTTCATAATAGTTTGTATTTTGAGGCTTTTATCCTGAATCTTTGTATCTCCAGATAAGACCATCCAGGAAAACAAAGTAAAAGAAGATTAAAAATACAAAGCAAAAAAAAAAGAAAATAGAAAATTTAAACAAAAATATATGGGGAAAGGAAAAGAAGAAGAAAGGAGGGGAAAGGGAAATAAAGGGCTTGTAGATGAGCAGCTGCATTTAATAACATGACAAAGAGTAGTTGATTGAAATACATAGAATTATCCTGAAAAAATCCAATTTTGGAAAACAGTAAAATTTCATCACAATTTTAAGGTTTTTTTTTTTTTTTG